>VFXL01000584.1:0-120001 GCA_009761765.1 Phenacoccus solenopsis | reverse complement strand
CTGTTAAATAATTTTTTTAGTTATAATCGAGATCAATATATCAAAATTAAATGAAAGTATGGTACAAAAATGATGAAAGCTTTTGAATACCTTTACTAGAGCCAAGTTTATTAAACAAAGCTCTTTGGATTTGGTCTTTCCCTCTATAGTGCGGTCCACGAAACTAAATCCTACTGATAAGTACTTTGTTGCCATATTTATTACTAATAATTATGGAGATAAAAGTATGTTAGCCGTATGTTTTTTGGTTGAAAAAATGTAATTATTCAAGAAAGTGCGAAATTGTTCTTTTTTTAGGCAGCACATGATTATTAAAATGAATGATGAGCGAACCTTTGATGCAAATCACAATTCGATTTCATCAAATAGCTGGTTAATTTGAAGAGATTTGGCAACGTTTTTTTTATAAACGCAAAAATTTTATTTTTTGTATATTAATATAAGGGTCTAGTTTCGTGGACCGCACTATAGAAGTGCTTCTAATATTTCTTTTGCTAGCTGGATTTCATTCTGAAGAAATCGCAACAAATTTTCCCTTTCGAGTACGCAATATTTTAACAAGAAATCGTCGCTTCTTTATTTTCCCCTTTTTTATTTGAAACCGTACACAGTAATTTACCAACTCTCTTTCCAATTCTGGTCCCAGCATAGGTTTTTGTCAGAGTGGCCGTACCTCTACTAAACAATCTGATTTCAAGTTCTGTGAAGTTCAAAGTGTGATAAAGAATGGATAACGATATTGCGAAATGGTTGAAATCAATTATAGTTACCTCATCATTAGCTTTATGTACATGGTCTTTTAATGTAGTCAGCGGCACATCAAACAGTTTTGACGCCTTCAAGTAGCCGCATTCTTTCTTTCGAACAGCTCATACAACTTTTGCCATCGTTTCTTCAGACCAAAACTTCCTTTTCCGCAGGGTTGAGCGTTTTAAACCAAAGTGTTTAAAACATATTATGTTTAAAAGGTGTTTTAAACGTTAAAAAAAAAACAAAATGAAATTTAAAACAAAATCCTGTTTACAATGCGTTTAAAACCTTTTATAGCTGAGTTTTTAACAAAACGATAGCTATTACAGCCTACCTGATTTGGGAAGGGAAGGTCGGGAGAGGGTGTGGTCTTCAAATCTTTGCGTTTCAGACCATTTGTAATCATCTGGCAAATGTCCAACTTTTTGGTATATATATATATATTTTTTTTCCCCCACGCGTAGCGCCGGCGAGTATTCATAAAATTCGCTCAAAATTTGGTGAGGAACTCTTCTTGAAAATGCGCAGAAGTATTTTTTTTGTTTTTTCGAAAACTTTCAAAATGGCGGATCACTCAAATTTTGAGGGGGCTGGAGAAGAGGAAATAGCTCAAATTTTTCGTTTTGATCTCATATGAAAGAGTGAGTCACGGACACCAACATATTTAAATTTCAGCTTCCTAAGTGCATTCTGAGGCGAGTTAGCAAAAACCGGTTTTTGAGAAAATTGCGTTTTTTGTGTCACTCACTTTGCGCAGGCTGGTGTGGATAAAATTCGCTCAAAATTCGGTGAGGAACTCTTCTTGCAAATACGCAAAAATAGTTTTTTTTTTTTTCGATAAATTTCAAAATGGCGGATCACTCAAATTTTGAGGGGGCTGGAGAAGGGCAAATAGCTCAAATTTTTGTTTTTGATTTCATATGAAAGAGTGAGTCACGGATACTAACATATCCAAATTTCAGCTTCTTGAGTGCATATTGAGAGGAGTTAGATCAAAAAACGGCTTTTTGAGGAAGTTTTGAGTCATGAAATTTCTTGAATCTTCCATATCTCCCCACCAAATCAAGTTAGAGTGGTCAAATTTTGTGTGTGAGGTTAGTTGGTGACCACAATATGACCTCTTGAATTTGGATCAAAATGGATTCAAAATGGCGGATTATCAAAATTTTGAGTAGAGCTTGAGGAGCCTCAAGTTGGTAAAAATGTAATTAATATGAATTCATATGGTTATTGGGGATAAGTTGTATACTATATCCCGAATTCACTTCCATACATGATGTTGGAGGGGGAAGGCGGGGTTACCAACCTAAAATAGTGGTGGGGGTACAGGAGGGGTCGAAAATTTTTTATTGCTGTGTCATATGATAAAATGAGCCCAAGTGACAAACGTATTTTGATTTTAGCTTCTTCAGTGATTTTGGAGGGGAGTTAGAGCAAAAAACGGCTTTTGGAGGGGAAATTGCTGCAGGAAATTTCATGAATCTTCCATATCTCATCACCAAATCGGCCTAGAATGGTCAAACTTTGTGTGTAGGATTAGTTTGTGACCAGAATATAACCACTTAAATTTGAGTCAAAATGGATCCAAAATGGCGGATTTACAAAATTTGAAGATAATTTGAGGACCCTCAAATAGTTATAATTTGAGAAATATGCGTTCGCATGATTATTTCATGGCAAGAAATACTACATTTGTGTGTCAAATTGAACTTCTTAAGTGTTTTTGGAAAGGATAGGGTAGGGGTTTTCAGACTTGGTATTGGGTGTGGCCTGTAGTGATGAACACTTGAGCGTGGTTATTACTAAATCAAAAGAAGCCCCAGTTAAAAACTCAGCTCCAGTAATGCGGCATGGCTGCTTACGTTTTTTTTTTTTGTTTTAAACATGTTTTTTATTCTCATCATTTTTTCTTTAAATTTACAGTGCTCCACGAGTTTTGGCTTTAGAGACGAGATTTATGGCTCATTTGTTTTGTCTATGAAAAAGGAAAACAAAAATATTTTTTTCCGATTTTTCGAGGCATTGGGTGACGAGATAGGTGTGTGGTCGGAATTAGGGCACTTACCCTTACCCTTATATTATCAGATCTATTCTGTTTTCTGTACCCTCGATTGATGCTATCATCACCCACTGAAATCGTATTTTCACCATCCGAATCGCTTTCGGATTCCAAAGACATATTAAAAGATGATACTATTCTACTTTGGTACTTCAAAATATTAATATTACGTTCACAAATTCACTCGCAAATCACCGAAACATATCTATCATATAAACAAGGAAAATGTAAAATTTCAGGTTTCTTGTTGGAACATTTTGGCTTCCAGTTTTATGAATAACGCTGATATTAGGGGAGAGTAGCCGAATATGGAATACAATCTTTAAAAAAGGAAAACAAAAATATTTTTTTCCGATTAAGTTTAACAACATCTGGGCTTTCTACAGGTCGACACCACAATGGTAAAATCCATACCTAACGTAATATGTTGACTTTGTCTACCTAAACGCGCCACAAAAGGTGGCGATAGCATATTAACAAGTTTCATCGCTCGCTTATTTTGCGATAACTTCGGAATGCCTGAACGAATTTTTTTCAAATTTATACTCACATTTTGCTTTAAAAAAAAATTTTGGTCGTCGCTTTAGTTTTCGAGATATTAGGGCTCAAATGTTGGAATTCGAATATCGAATGGAAAAATTAATGATTTTTTTTTTCACAAGAAATGCAACCGGTATAAAAATACTTTTCCAATGACACCTCATTCACCTCGATACGATCATTATTCGTCGAGTAATCAAAATAATGTTTTTCCCGACCGCGACTTTTGGCTTGTGACGCGACCGTGTCAACATTGATTCGGTAGACATTTTCATGTGCGTTCGTGAGATTCCAACGGACTCTCTCAACTTGCCGATCGGTGCGGCAGGATTAGGTGACTGGTATAGTTTCCGAAGTTTTCCGAAAAAACCTTCACCTAATCCTGCTGCACCGATCGGCAAGTCTCTCTCAAAATACGTCAAATAACCGAAACTCGGGAAAATTGCTTTTCATTTGCTTTGTAAATAACGAAATACGAATTCAAATTCATTTCTTTTTTCTCATTGATCCTTACTAATTTTTCACGTTCTTTACAATGGTAAAGGCAGATTTTCGCAACGCAAATTATTTTTGGTAGTTTTTTGAGATGTGGAGTTTTTGCAGTCAAGGATTTTTTTTTGAGATCTGGTGTTGTTGCAATAGGGGTGCGAAACATTATACATTTTTAAAACAGTTGAATACTAAAAATGAAAAAAAAAAAAGAATTGAAACTGTTTAAAAGTAGTTTTAAACGATGTTTAAAACATGTTTAATTTTTTATGAAAGTTTTTTGTTTTAAAACGAAAAATCTGTTTTAAAACAATAAAAAACGGTTTTTTAGCAACCCTGCTATTTCACATTTACCTTGATGAAAATTTGTATATTTACACAATGAAACTTTTGAGGGTTAGGGTATGCAAGTAAATAGTTAACTAAGTATTTACGTGATGTTATTGATTCAACAAAATTCAGTTTACGTGTAATTGATTAAGAGCCAGCTATATTAGGAGCTGCAACATCATTAGATTTTTTGATTAAAAGAATGCATTTTTATCGCCATTTCAATTCTTTTCTTACTTCGAGTCATTGTTCTCTCTAGGTATCTACACCAACCCATTATGAAAAAAATGTGCATTTAAGGACTGAATTGTTCTTAGTTTTATTAAAAAGTAGAATAACAACTTACTTACACAGGTACTTCCAACTTCAAAATGACTATTAAAGTGTTCAAAAACGTTGAAAATAACTAAATTCAATACACAATTTAATTAGGTATCTAATTATCAACTCGCCAACTTCTCAAGTATTATTTTATTTTCAACATTGCGACTTTTGTACGTCCTTCTTATCGTTTAAAGCAGCTGGAGAATATTAATAAAAAATCAAAAGAGAAATTTCCTAGACTAATGTCTGGACGTATCTGATAAACCTGGCTAAATGTAAGAGGGTAAAAGAGTTCTACGTAGTAGATAAGGTTTATGTTACTGATGTAAAATGTATATACATAACATCGCCATCTTGTTGAGCATTAAATTCTGAACATTTTTTTCGGCTGTAGTACCCATTTTGAGATATTGCAATCTGAAAGAAAAACCTCAGTTCTCCAAACTTTGAAGTAAAACTGTTCAAAAAATTTACAACTACAAATTAATATTGGTATACGCAAACGAAATATGGAAAATTTTTTCCTTTTTCAAATGGCATAGAAAAAAATTGGATTACATAAATGTTTTTGAAGAAATATAGCAAAAAAAAAATTTAAAAACTAAATTTTCATTTTTTTTTCTAATTTCAAGTACTTTAGGGACAGTTTTGATTTTTCTCCATGATTTTCCCTATACAAGCGCAACTTGAGCTTTCAGTTAGAAAAAATTAGATTTATAAGTGCAATAGCAGAGGCTCAGGACTTTTCCATAAATTCTGGTCTTACAGCTTTATGTATATGATATCAAGACCATACCATATACTATAGCGGTATACACACTAATTATGACCTACAACTAGTATTGTATCTTATTTGATTTTTTTTTTTAGCTTTTATGAACTGTCGCATCGTGTCGCTCTAAAGTATGACGAGCTTTAAAACATCTTGTTTGTCAAATATAGATCTTAGCTCTACGTACTTTATATCTAATGCATTTCTTTGAATATGCACCTACTTGTTGGTCTCATAATAATTACTTCAATGTTTATTCATAGTTAGGAACTTATTCGTATTAATTAACTGTATGTACACACATCTTTTCAGTTGTATTCTTAAATAATTGTGTCTGCGTATCATTTCTGTTTATTGTAATTATGAATATGCTGCCGTGCTCGTGGATTTCGAAATACATATTTTTCAATACATAATCATGCATATTATTTCTATTCGATGTTTTAAAGTACATTACAGGTTTGCTGAAATGGAAAGTTTTTGCTTAAATGATTTTTTTTTCTTGCTAATTAACTCATTCTAGGGAAATTGTCAAGAAATGCAACAATTCAGCTATTTCAACTGCAAATGATTCAATTTGTGTTCATTGTTTTTTTTATTATTATTATTATTATTATTTTTTTTTTTTTTTGTAAAAATTTGGGCAGATATTGGAAATTATTTGAAGTATATCTTGACCATTATGAGCCCATGCAATTATAGTGCAGCTCAGTAAAAATGAACTTTTGCCTTATACAAAGTGGTATGCAACATTACTAACGTATTTTGAAAACGCGAAAATACCTCTAAACCTACATACATAGAACAGCGAACGAGGTGTCGATTATAAATAATATTTTGAGTGGCTGATTTAAGATCTGATGCTAGTTTTTACCTTACATCCTCTAGAACTCTTCAAAATGGTAGTTTTACTCGGAAACGACATTTATCTAAGCTAATACGCAATTATGGGTAAAATTAAGCACAGAGAGATTCGCTTGGTCCGAAAACCCCACTCTAGATGCTTTGCACGATAAAATAGGACACAAATGTTTTTGGTTGAAGAACAAAAACAATTTTTTTTTTTGTTTTAAACATGTTTTTTATTCTCCTCATTTTTTCTTTAAATTTACGGTATTTAACCGAAGAAATACGAGTAAACGCTAATAACGAAGAATTTTCTACCAGCGAAGGCACCTTCTAAATTTCAAAATTTTTTTCAAATGTTTTGAACTTTTGAGAACTTGAGAAGTCAAGGTCATCAAGGATGGCTAAATGTGAATTTTTGAATTTAATTTTTATGATTTCAGTAGGGAGACCCCTTGATGGTATATGGAATTATTCCAGCAAAGTCAAGGTGAATAGAATAAGTTGACTCATTTGAATTTGATCACAATTCGCGACAGGTGTTTGACGGCAATTAAACGAATGTGGAATACTTAGGTTCTCCATGCTCGTAGTCCTTGAGTAAAAATTAAATAATTACGGTTCTTAATTTTTTCTTTTAAATTATTAAGTTATGATGAGGAGCATAAACATTTTAAATTTAAAACAGTTGAACACTAAAAATTAAAAAAAAAAAAAGAAAAGATTTGAAACTATTTGAAACTAATCTTAAACAATGTTTTAAACATGTTTTTTTTTTCATGAAGATTTTTTGTTTTAAAACGAAAAACCTGTTTTTAAACAATAAAAAAACCGTTCTTTGTTTTTACCTTTAAACAAAAAAAAAAAAAAAAAAAAAAAAAAACTGAAAAACTGTTTCTTAGCAACCCTGTTTAAGTTTGCAATGAAATGAACTCATCATCAATAAGTTGGAGAATGTGAAGTAGGCCAGTTTAAGTTTACGAACTGAACTTGAACTTTTTGTGACGTTCGCGAATTGCCCACATGTGCGTGGGATTCCAAAATTTCATTTGTATTTTTAATTTTTCTTCAATTGTACCATTTCGATTTTTATGAAATGTTAATATGTTCGTTTTTTCTTAGTTAAAACTGTTCGCACAGAACTTTTAGTCTTATGCGACCATTTTAGTAGGAGCTAAAGAATACCAAATAACACTGTTTCTTTTCCACGATCAACTTTACTCTGGCACATCACTACGAGTGGCTATGATAGCTATTTATTCAATGAAGAACTCAGCTTAAAAAATTCCCAAATCAATATACATTGCGTCTAACTGATTTTAACACCCCCGAGCGCGAAATTCTCTTTCATGAAAGAAATATCACTTGTTTCATTTTGTTTGACTTCATTATGGTATTATGAATAATTTAAGACTTCAGTAACTCAAATTATATGATTTAAATAATTTTTTACAGGTTATTTGATTGATTTAAATTCATTTCTTCCAAAATCAGTGTTGCAAAATTAACGGGAATGAAACGTTAAAAAGTTTAAAAACTTTCATAATCTTGTAAATTATAGATTAAAATCATAGAAAAACAGTTACTTGCGAGTTAATTTCTTAATTCTGTAAAAATACGTAAATGAAATAACGAATACTTTTTGTGGATGAAGAGAATTTAGCGCTTAAGGGTGTTGAAATCAGTTGGACAAAGTGTATTAATATTCATAAAAATACTACAAAAAATACAATCTCTTCTTAAACTCGATAACATCACAACAAAAACACGTAATAAATACTTTCGAGCAAAAAACAATGTTTAACAACAAAATAACCAAAAGTTATCATAAGGAAATAAAAAAGCGATCCTCATGAAACAAAAAATAATCCTAAAAATCACATAAATGAACTCCATCCCAAAAACATTTGGCATAAATTATCCTCTAGGGTAGCCTCTTCGATTAATTTCCTCGTCTGTCCTTCGACGGATAGCGGAATAGAAGGCGGTTTACTATACGCTGTAACGCATCCGTTCAATCTAAGTTCAACATTTTTCAGATTCGTCTCCGGGCTGACAGTACCGTTTTGATTGGACGCTTCGGGTGGATCGTACAGGAACGTATTAAGTACAGATATAAGTTGTTCTTTGCGTTCGCGTAAAATCCTATTAACGATTTCGCTAGTGCATAGAAAACTTCCTTCGTACCCCAATGGTCCCATCGCTTTAATCATACTGTGGGTTAAACGAAACGGTACTCTTTCAGGCCACTGCAGCGATTCACCTTTATTGAAAATTACGTTTAAATCAACATGTATAACATCCCCGTTAGTAGAATCGAGGAGTATGTTATCGTTATGTCGATCCCCTAAACCGAGTGTGTAACCTACTATGGACATAACCGCCAAGGTACGTATGTAAGCGGTGCGAGCTGCGTACCACGAAGTCGGATTGGGGAATTCTACTTTATACCATTCGTGAAGTAGGGGCGGATACAGGGCAATTAGTTTGTGAAACGCTTCGCGTTTCTTTTCCAAACTGTCGTTTAATGAACATTCGTACTGTTTGACTGAGCCGTTTGGTAATCCGAAGCTGCGTCTTAGTTTTATATTGATGGCCCTCATGGATTGCAGATTAGGGATAAATTCGATGATACCGCATTTCTCGAGTAACGGTAACACCGTATAGGTACGAATACGTAGGGCTCTATCTCTCGCTTCAACGTCCCTTTTCAAATACATATTGATGACCGAATTAAACTCCATGCATCGACAGTCGATTCTCATGTCATCGTAGGCTTTGAAAATCATCGGATAATCGCGTCCATCAGTTCCCACTAAATTCACGCGGATCGGTTTCTGCAGCGAACCGTATATGTGGATTTCGTTACGTATACGAGATATATAGACCATTTTCTCGGGATACGGGTCATACGAGTTGTTCTCGTTGGCCAGATCTTTAACGGATCGCGGTAGTATGATGGTTAACAGTTTCTGCGCCGGGATTAAAATATCGTCGAATTGGTTGCTATTAAGGAGGGGTGTTTTTTTCCTGATATTCGTTAACAACGTAGCCCCTACAGCTAAATTACCGCTGCGGCTGGACAAACAGAGGGCGCTGAATTGCTCGAATAGTTCTCGGAATTTGCATATCATGGGTACAATGGCGACCAACCGAGGGCTCTTTAGGATACTATGGACGCGTTGCCGGAGAGTTTGATTTTTCGCATTGTACAACGACATGAACTGCCAAAGCGTTTGATTGGGGTAGCTGAGTATGCATTTAACCACAATCGTGGATAATTTATCGAAACACTCGGATAGAGGGTGCGACAGTCGAGACATGATTAGAGAGAAAGCCGTACAGAAGTAATACGCTGGTAAGCTCGAGATGAACGTATCGATGTGCTGATTCATGTGGCGAAAAGCTTCACGCCGTTCGCTCGTATTCACATCTTTATGGTCTCTGCGATCCGCTATTAAAGCCGAACCGAAATCCATCCAAATGTTCAACATCCTGGATAACGACTGATAGATGAATTCGCAACCGTAACTCAACGACTGGCCATATAGTCGGACGGTTTTCAAGTAGTATTCGGATCTGTGCCTATAAAATCGTTCTGGTGGATCTGCCGAGCAGATTTTGTCCAAATATTGAGCATACTTAACCAATGTTTTCTCACTGTTCGGATGCAGATGGGCGGCGTTTTCAAAATACTCGAGATTAGTGACCAAATCTGTATTGACCATGGCATCGTTGTAGGTACCAATGAGGAGCATAGCTTCGGCGCAAATCTTACGGTCTTCGAAATTCTCGATGGATTTGTTGCGAGCCATGTGTTTGAAATTTTCGTAATGAAATTGCAACCCGTGCTGGAGAGTCCTCAGGGCTTCCCTTTGTTCGGACTTCTCCCAATAATATTTCGCTTTCTCGATAAAGAAACCTTTCAGCTGGTAATTATCGATGGCCAGAATATTCGAATAAGCGAGTTGGAAGTTTCTCGTGCGATTTGCTATCTCGACCACTTTCAACCAACATTTGCGTATCTCCTCGTTAAACGAAGCCACCAAATCGGGCCTCTCCGTCGACAGTTTCGATGCGACAGAGAATAACGCTTGTCTGATATTCAGCACTGGTTGCAACACCCTACTCACTGGTTGTAACTTACTCAGACGTTCTTCAAACTCCAACTTGATGACCGACTGAAACTTCGCTTCCCATGGTTCGCCATTGGTTAACATGGTGAACACCAAGTCGGCTAATTTCTCGAATTCGTTTAACACGTGGAGCTTAATAACAGACTCGTAGCATTCTTTATACCCACCGAAGGCTGCTGACGAGAAGTATATGGATTTAGCGATGCTTTTCCTTATACGTTTAATCTCGTCAGCTAGACTATCGCTATTACGGTTTAAAAAGTGTACTATACCTTGGCCAATACGAACGCCCCAATTTTCATCAAGCTGAGCACTCTTAGTGGAGGTGAGCTGCTGTAGGTGATCGTAGTGCGACAGATTCCACAAGGCTTCGCATTTAACGTCGTCGAAAAAGTTGTGATTCTTCATCCTAGACGACGATACACTGTTGGCGAATCGTAATGCCATCTCGGGCTGATTCATTGCCAGGTATCCACGTATCATGCGTTTCTCGTATAACAACGAGCGTTCCTCGTCGCTTTGCTTGAGGAGCTGTTGATAACAAATGGCGGCGTCTTGGAACTGATCGGTGATCTCGTGCAGCATAATTACGTGCTGGGGTTGGCGTAATTTTATGCTATGGGTGGCAAATAAGCCTTTAACGTTATCTACGTCGTTTAGATAAACGTACGTTTTGGCTAGAAAGGCCAAATGTTTGTCCATCACGTCTGGTACCTTTTCGTTTTTAGATAGGTATTCCTCCATGTAGAGTAAACTACGAGCGTATTCTTTACGCTCGAAGGATTTCTCGGCCAACTGATAGGTGGAGAATTTCGCGAGAAAGTTGCTCAATTTTTTGTACTCCGGGGATGGTTTACCGTTGACTGTGTTACGTAAATCGCGATATTTTTTATGCAACACGTCCAACAGACGGAATACCGTTTTTACGCATATCACGTCCATACTCTGGTCGACGTTGCGTAACACCGAGAGCTCCTCGGTGACCACTAGCTGCGTAGACGTACGTTCCGATTCATCGGTACGGGTACCACTACGGTCATCCCTAATGACAGACATCATTTCTTCGTAGATTTTCATGAGATTGCCTTCGGAAGCGCTGAGTACAGCGTTATGTAGGATATGAGGTAGGAACAACATCATGCATTCGTTATCATAGCTAATGACCCCCTTGAAACAATGGAAAATATTCCTCTCCCTGGAGCCCTCCGGTAACAACGAGATGAGAAAATGCGACCAACTATGTGCCCATTTTTGCACACTAGTGCAATTCCTCGTGCTGTATATCAAATGGGGAATATTACTGGAGCTTTCGTTATCGGCCGATAGGAGTACGTAAGTGGTCGTATGAAAGGGTTGTATTACTTCGCGCAGATTTTTCGGTATTTTACTCCATATAGGACAGTTCTCGTTATCAGTGACTTGGTACGCTTTCAACGTGGTTTGTATGGCCAACGCGAAGGTATCCATGACGGCGTTATTTTTGGCCATTTGCAGGCCTCGACATAACACCGTCAACGTGTTAATTACGAACTCAATGTCGTCGATAGAATAACACGTGTATTTCTTAGCGTCGTCGATTTTGATAACCGTATTCGGTATATAACTGGGATCGATGGCGCCGAATTCGCCCAAACAGATGGCGCTGGCTTCTTGTATATTTTCGTCGCGGTTACGAAACCCTTCGACTAATATATTCAACACTTTGGGTACCAAGCTGTTGATGGAATCGCTGGCTAAAATTAGTTTAGAGATGTGGCTGTGATTGGCGCACAACTCGTCTTTAAGGCGTTTCAGAGCGTGTAATTTTATCTCGACTATTTCATGCTGGCTCAGCTCAGCTAGCCAGTCGAGTCGTTCTTCTAGGCTCATACGAGAGAACGTCTCGCTACTCCGAATCACTTGGTAGGTCTGTTCGGAGCAGTGGTGCGGTTGAACGAAGTACAATTCGTGCAAATGATCCGATACCGCGTTTTCATTATGTACCACCAGGTAGGTGAAAATATCGTTTATTTGAGCCGGGTAGGTATCGATGAATGGTAATAAAGAGACAAATATGGTGCTTAATATGGGTCCTAGCACTCTGCGATCGATACTACGAACGAATGTATCCCACAGCTGGATACACTGTTCGGGGGATTTCGTTCTTTCAGTTGATATTATAGAGCGTAAAGTCAACAAAACTTTGAATCTAACCGAAGTAATATACGGAGAGCCCATCAACTCTATGATTAATCTAAGCGACGTGATTATCTGACGCCTGGTTTGATTTGGCGTGAAATCGGAACTCAGCTGGTTCTCCAGGCTCATCATAATGCCGAAAAATCGATGCTGAACGAAAGGCACAATAATCGATAGGCCGGTTTGACTCGATGAAATCATCTGTTCTAAGCTCGAGCCACTAAGTAATTTACGTATGGCTAATATAGCCCATTGTACTTTCTCCTGCTTTTGCTCGTAGTAGATGAACAAATCGGCCAACACTTTGGCCACGCAACCGCCTAATAAATTGCTAATTTTTTCGTTCGTCTCGGATTCAATGAGTTGGAGCACTTTGACAGCTTTTTCTTGGTCTTCGAAAAGCATCACATGTAGGAAGATATGCCTGAAACCGTTTCTCAACATTTGACCGACCTGAAAGAAATTAATTTTTTTCAAGCGTTTGAATTTTTGATGATTAATGACAGATTTTTCAGCACGCTTCACAAACACGTTTTTATTTGAAAAACACCGAGTAAGATATATGATTCGTCATGATCTGTCTTCGTAAACCCACACACAGTAACGACTCTAAAAACTCCCACCATAACTCTTTCAAACCGCATAAGAATTTTAATTTAGTATCCATTGTTATATTTCTTGTAGGTAATAATCGTATCAGTTTATATTTTTCAAATTTTAGCAATTTGAGATCCTTCAAACCTTCTTCAAAATTTGACAATTCGACATTTTGAAATCATTTTCATTTAAATTCAAGGAGTCATATTCTGATCGCCAAATAAGCCTACATACAACGTTTGGCCTTTCTAGGTCGATTCAGTGAGGAGATATGGGCGATTCATGAAATTTCCTATTGTGATTTTCCCCCAAAAGTCATTTTTGCTTCAACATTCCTCCAAAATTATTCGGAAGGCTAAAATCGAAATAGATTAGTCATTTGGGTTCATCTTATGATATGAGAGCGAAATCAAAAAATTTCAATCATTTTTTTTTTTTTTTTGTTTATTTCCACTATATTTTGAGACCTATAATCCATCCTCCTCCTTCTAACACCATGTATGAAAGTGAATTGGAGATGTAGTATACTTTTTATCCTCAGTAATCATATGAGTCCATATGAATCACACCTTTTCTAGTTATTTGAGGCTCCTCAAGCTCTTCTCAAATTTTGATAAACCGCCATTTTGAATTCATTTTGATCCAAATTCAAGGAATCATATTCACGTCCCAAACTAATCCTACACACAAAGTTTAATCTTTTTAGGACGATTTTGGGAGGAGATATGTGAGATTCAAGAAATTTTATGACTCAAAACTCTCTCTCAAAAAAAAAAGTTTTTTGCTTCAATTCCGCTCTGAATACACACAGGAAGCTGAAATTTCAATATGTTGGTGTCCTTGACTTAATCTTCCATAAAAAATTGAAAACGAAAATGTTCACAAATTTTCCCCTCCTCCAGCTCCTCTCAAAATTTGAGTGATCCGTCATATTGAGGTGTATCGAATTTTTTTTTCATCTTGAATATTTTAGAATGACGCAAATATGAGCTTTATCGAATCAGCGGTTTAAACATTTTTAGATCGTTAACAGAGGCACACGGAATTCATATATATACATACATAGTGAAATATGTACTAGTGTACTGCAAGATCCACCACATATACATTTATAGCGAACCCTACATACGAAGTGTGATCTCTGTAGGACGATTTGGTAAGGAGATATGGAAGATCGAAGAAGTCTTCTGCAGTAATTTCCCCTCTAAAAGTCGTTTTTTGCTTCAACTCCCCTCTAAATTCATTTGGAAAACTAAAATCAGAATAGGTTAGTCACATGAACTCATTTTACCATATGACATCGCAATAAAAACTTTTAGGCCTTTTCGTACCCCACCACATTTTGAGATCGATAACCCCTCCTTCTTCCCTACAATATTATGTGTGAAGGTAAATTTGAGATATAGCATACTTTTTATCTCCAATAATCGTATGCGTTCATATTAATTACATTTTCACCAATTTCAGATTCCTCAAGCTCTACTCAAACTTGATAATCCACCATTTTGAATCCATTTTGACCCAAATTTAAAAGGTCGTATTTAGGTCACCAGTTAACCTTACATACAAAGTTTAATCTTTTTAGGTCAATTTTGGAAGGAGTTATGCAAGACTCGAGAAATTTCATGACTCAAAACTTTTTCCAAAACCTGTTTTTTTGCTTGAAATCCTCTCAAAATGTACTTAGGAAGCTGAAATTTGGATATGTAAGTGTGCGTGACTCACTCTTTCATATGAGATCAAAAACGAAAAATTATAGCTATTTGTATTTTCTCCACCCTCTTTTAAAATTTGAGTTACCCGCCATTTTGAAATTTATCGAAAAAACAAAAAAAATTACTTTTGCGCATTTTCAAGAAGAGTCTTTCACCAAATTTTGAGCGAATTTTATGAACACCCACCGGCACTACGCGTGGGAGAAAAAACATATATACCAAAAAATTGGGCATTCGCTAGATGATTAAAAATGGTCTGAAACGCAAAGATATGAAGACCCCCCCCTCCAACCTTCCCGGCTGTAACAGCTATCGTTTCTAAGTTAAAAACTCAGCTAACAACTTTCTAAGTTTCGAAATTTTCGCTGCTTTATGATTCCATATTTATCAAATTGATGCGAATTTTCTATGAAACGCAAAAGGGAGGAATACATTCTATTAATATTAATGAAACGAGTTTGTGAACCATGTTGAAAAATTTTCAATCACTGATTTCACCTACCTGTATATCGCTCATCTCTGCCAACTCTGCTACAATACGTTGAACCTCCGGGTAATGTACAGCGTGAGGTAGTAAATACTTGAGAATATGAGGTTGCGTGAGCGAATTAAACACGCTAGCGTAGTCGAAATGTAAGCTATACAAGTCTACTTTGTAAATGGAAAAATTCATGACGATCACGTGGGTAATCAAAGGGAACAAATTGTCTCGAAATTTCAAATATATATGCTCTTCGATTTGATCGTGAGTACGAGCGATTTGTTCGATGGCTGATTTAGCCAACGAAGAGGATGTGCTGGGGGCCAACATGAGGGGATTAATTAACAAGCTTATGCAAGGAAATAAAGTCATCTCAATAGGTACGGAGCCGATCTGAGAGATCGTTTTGATACAGAAATATTGCATATTGGAATCTTCTTCGATAACTGCTGTAACTAGAACACGTTGTAAACTGAGGATAAAGTTATCGAATTTATTATGACTCGGTCGACTCTTATAGTCGAGCGAAGTACAAGTCAACATATCTTTGAAAAGGATTTGAGGCGTAATTTGTACGATTTTACGAAGTATCTTTTCGTCATCGCTGGAGTAACAATTGTGTAACATAGAAAGAAACGTTTCGAATTGATCAGCCGACATGTGATTACATAACTGCACAGCATCGCAGAGCACGTTGAGTTTAGCTTTATTCGAGGCCTGTATAGTGGAACAAATTAATTGATTAATGATACGTCTACGGTAGGCGGATTCAGAGTGCTTTTTACCCAGATTAGGTACTTTAGTAGCATCGCACATGGCGCAATAAAGTTCAACATCTTCTCCATCTACTTTAGAGAGGACACAGAGGCCATCTAGAGCACAAACCAATCGTCCAATGAAGGGCGACAGTTGAGTCAATACCTGGCCATTGGCGTCGAATAAATACTCCTCGAGAGATCGTAATTCGTCTTCGTTCAAGTGATGGGTTACTACAGCCAAATTCTGAAACCCTTGGGCGCACGAATTGGCGAATATTTCAGCGAAAAGTTGTCGCTTGTAATTCATCTCGAGGTCGTGTACCCACATCGTATTCTTAAGGCTGCTAATTTTGAGCTCATCGTCGACTAAATTGATATATTTATCGTGAAAAGGAACTGGTAAATGGGTGGATAATTGGAACGACGGTAGAGGTAAGGTAAGTAAAGCTAATAAAAATAGTCGTTTCCTTTCCTCCATCGTTCGCATTTCCGGTAACATTAGAACGTTTTTTAAAATATTAGAGAATACGTTTAATATTTTTTTATTAACAAAAATTTCCATTATTTTTACCAATTTGGTGATAATTTGATGAATGTGGTCACCGAAGAATATTAAATCGAGATTAAATCGATAACGCACGTTGACTGCAGCTTTAGTAACGTTTTGAACGGATTTCAACACAGCTAAAGTTTGTTTGATAGAAGAAGCGCTGAGTTTTTTCTCTACTTCTTGGATGTATTTAATTAGGCAAGTTATTAACGATTTCCAATGCTTATTGGTTTCGTATAAATGTATGGTCAATGTTTGGCCATTTTTGTGTATTTGTTCGACTTGCTTTTGAACGATATTTTCCAAAGCGATGGCAGACAAGGATAAGTTCAACGGTTGGATATTATTTTCGCAAGACATAGCGAATAAATCCGGTTCGTTAGACGAGAAGCTGAGTAACTTGGTGAAAAAATTTAATATGGCGTCTTCGGTGGATTCAGCTAGAGGTATTTGGCATTGGTATATTAAACAATAGATGGAATTTATGTAAGAAAAGTCGTAACAAACTTCCGAATCGAGGCTTTCTTCTAAGGCGTTTAATAAAGCGCAGAATTCATCTTCGCCGCGGATTTTACCGCTTTGGCATAATTTTCCGATATCGTTCATGATGAGTAACAACAATTCGCTTAAAACGGGATCAAATTTTTTTTCTATGCTTGGTAACACGGTTTCTTTGATTAAGCGAGTGAGAAAATGATAACAGAGGGATTTATCAAATTCGTGATGCCTAAGCAGAGCTATTGAACATCGCCATAGTGTTCTCAACGGCGCAACGCACATGACAGATATATGCGAAATTTGAGATATAAATATCCTCAAAGTTAAATATATCGCTTCCATACATTGCTGGGTGTTTTCTATGTTAAATTTAGCGCAGGTTAAAGAAACCGGTGGAGTGTTATCGAAATGGAACCATTTAAAGATTTGGTAAGTTGGATTTTGTTGCGACATCAGATGGCATAAATCTTCGAACATTTTCAAGTAAGATTTAATTAAAGAGGAATAAATGAGTGGATTTTTATCGCTGACGAATTGTAAAAGAGCAATTTGTGCTTCGAGGCATTTGTTTCTATGGCTGTCATAGTATTCGCGAAGGTATACGGAGACGAATTGACTGAATAGCCAGATGTTTATGCGACTGTAGTGTTCTACGATAAGGCTATCTTTTGTATTAGAAGGTACTAAATGTTGGCTATACTTGGGGTAAGAGTTGAAAATGTCTTGGAGGATACCAGAATATCTTTTTTTCTCGTCTGGAGGCAAATTGAAATAATTGTCGGTGAGTACGGTGGCGAATTTGTCGTCAAATTGTTTCCACACATTGCAGGATTTTAAAACGTGATCCAGTGGGCTCGTTGTTTCCATGTGTTTAAACTGCGAAAAAAATGGTATTAGTGGTGAATGAAATGATGGAAACATTGAAAACCTTGCTTGAGAAGTTAACGATTACCTATAATCGAAGTTTTTGTGAATTCTCACCTTGGAGATAACTTCAGCTAGATTTGTCCATAAATTTATACTGAAAAAAGAAAACGATTATGAAGTAAAAGAATAATATTTTGTTTTTGTACGCAACAGAAGGAATAAATGTAACGTGTGTTTACCTTAGTATGACTAGAATTTTTTCAGCGAACGTGTATAAATGAATTTTTCTTCGAAATCACAATATCACACCGTTTTGGTATTGTATTCAGATATTTTAGCGGCAAGAGTACTTTTGAAAACGAAAAGAAAAGAGATTAATATTTCGATATGTAAACAAACGCGACAATTTAATTTGCGCATAACTAAGTCAATTACATGATTACCCAGACTATATACAGAGGTAAACGCAAGCGCCATTTTGAGTGTAATTATGTGATTTTTCTCATTTTTCAAGCTATTACATAACATTCAAAATATTCAACTTTTTTAGATTTTAATTTTTTAATTTGCACGCAATAATCAACTGAGTAACTTTTCATATTGTTTCAAGAGAGAATTTTTTTTCATAAACTCTTGAAAAAGATCATTACTTTCATTAGGCATCGTAAAAATCAACATTTTTGGAAAAAAATTTCTTGAATGAACTTCAGAATTTGTAAAAAATCATTCTGTGCTAGTGTTGAAATGATTCTTGAAAAAAATAATTGCAATTATTTTTTCGAAATAATAATGTCCACGCAAATTTTTGCATTTTCAAGAATATGAGACACCAGAAAAGTAAAACATCAAAAAATCTGTTATGAATATTGACTGAAATTTCGAGTTTTAAAAATATTAAGCTTTCTTTAAAACTTAAGTTTGGTAAAAATGAGGTTTGAAACTTTGAAAAAAAAAAAAACATGTACGTACATGAGTAAAAAATAAGGCATAAACTGATAACGAGTTGTAATAATGAGACATAATGAGATATCAATAAAGAAAAGACATTTTTGAAAATGATGTCATGTGAACTGAAGAGCCAAACGAACGATATTAAAAACAAAAAAAAAAAAAAAACATTGATGAACTAAAGTAGACAAAGTCATTGAACGTTTAAAACTTCATACAAACATAGAAAAATTTGTAATTTTTTAAAACTTGATTTCATTTTACTATCTTGTTTGATGACATTAAAAAAAAAAAAAAACAAGCGTTTTTCAATATAGTCAAAAAAAAACAATCAAAAATTCAAGTATATCAATTTTTAAGATTTTTGTCTTTATTTTTCAATACGATACTGAATGAATTAGGGATTAAACATCATTAAATGGCATACAAAATTTTGAATATCTTACAATGAAATAAAAAATTTATTCCTGCGACTTGTGAGAAAAAGGAATGAGCATCACATAAATCATCAAAACATCATTTTTATTTCATTAACGAGGAACTATTTCCTTCAACAATAATATATAAAACTGAAAAATCAGTTTATCACAATAATATACAGAAACAGCACGAATTTATAAGCGTTGTTTCATGTTCTTATTTCTGATAATATTCATACTGAAGTGTTTTACACTACGATAGCAATGATATTGTGCGCATTCTAATGTTGCGTCCATTTAATAGATTTCAAGTCTATTCCTTCTTGAACCATTTCCCATAAAGGACTGAAAAAAATTATATTAATCAATAATTTAAATTGCCTTTAAAGCTATAGGAATAAAATGAGAAAAAAAGAGAAATAGTGATGATTACCTCATTGATCTTAACCTCTCAACACACTTGATTACACGACTGACGGTATAATCAACCTCTTCGATGGTTGTAAAACGACCAAAACCAAACCTATAAATAAAATTGTAAACTGTGAAGACTAAAATGCCTTTAGATAACGTTCAATTATGTGACAAGTACCTAATAGAAGAATGGGCCAGATCTTCATCAGTACCCATCGCTCGCAAAACATACGACGGTTCCAATGACGCAGACGTACAAGCACTACCACTAGACAGTGCTACTTCTTTCAAAGCCATCAGCAAAGATTCGCCTTCAACGTAAGCAAACGACAGATTAATACATCCCGGGTATGAATGTTCAGGATGACCATTCCTGATGACATCGGGTATCTTATTCATGATTCCATCGAGCAATCTCTTGGATAACATTTCCATCCATTCGTGATCGTACTGAAATAATAATGTATATTAGATATAGAATAATAAATTAAATTAATTCTTCAGAAATCATATTTACTTTCATTTCGTGCCTAGCGATTTCACAAGCTTCACCAAATCCAACAGCCAAAGGGGCTGGAACGGTACCGCTACGAATACCTCGTTCCTGACCACCACCACTTTGCAATGGTTGAATTTTAACGCGCGGACGACGCCTTACGTAAAGTGCTCCAATACCTGCGCCAAAATGTAATTTAGAAACTGATCAGATTCTAAGTTTATATATGTGAGACTCGATTTTACCTTTGGGACCATATATTTTATGACCACTAAGAGACATTAAATCAATATTGAATTCATTCACATCGATAGGCACTTTTCCAAGCGCCTGAGCTGCGTCTGTGTGAAAGAAAACGCCTTTTGATCGACACAATGCACCTAGCATTGTAAATAATATTAGTAATCACTTCAGTATCAGTTGAGTAAAATTATTTTGAGTAAATACTCACCTATCTCTTTTACTGGTTGTTTCACACCGATTTCATTATTCACCATCATAACAGAGACTAGGGACGTTTGGGGCGTAATAGCTTTCTCGAGATCACTTATATCTAGCAAACCGGTTGACGTTACTGGTAAATACGTTACCTGGAATCCTTCCCCTTCTAAAGCCCGGCAAGAATCCAAAACACACTTATGCTCCTAAACATAATTTCACAATGTCATTAAAATAATTACTTAATAAGCGACCAATGCTCGAATACTCGATTTGTATTTACCGTCTGAGTGGTTATAATATGTTTCTTTCTAATGTTGTAAAATCTAGCTGTTCCTTTTACTGCTATATTATTCGATTCCGTTGCACCAGATGTAAATATTATTTCTTTGGGATCGCATTTGATTAAATCAGCAATTTGCTGTAAAATTATGAGCAACCATGGTGTAAAAGTTGATTTGAAAAATGCATAAAATAAGAATTAAATTACTTGTCGAGCTCTCTCAACCGCTTTTTCGGTCTCCCATCCGTAAGAATGAGTTCTAGAATGCGGATTACCATATAAAGATAACATGTACGGCAACATTGCATCCACGACTCGAGGATCCTACAATACAAATACGACATAAAATCATACTACTCAGCTATCTGACAGAGTACCAAAAATATCATTTACCATTGGTGTAGTAGCCTGAGCATCCATATATAATGGTCTTCTCGTGGTATCATTCTCCTCATTCGGTTTATTAGTTACTTCGATTGAAATGGTGGACTCTGAAATTACATCATTCTGGTAAATATACCTGTTTCCAAGTAGAAATGAAATACAATATCTGATAACCTTACCTGAGCCGGACTGATGAAAGTGTCTTAAAACCGCAAAGCTCAAATTAGAGTTTTTGGTCAGTCGAATGAAACTCAATAGTTTCATGTCGAATATTTTTTATCTGATGACGTATGAAAAAGGATATCAAGCCATAGTAATTTTCTGTGAAAATATTACTTTAAAAACGTAAGATTCGCGATTATTTCAACAGAATTTTATTTCTATCTCAACTTTTGCAACCTTCGGCACAACTTTCGTCTCTCCTTTCGATCTTTCGATAAAACTTAGAGTGTTTTCTTATCAATGATTTTGCAAGCATGTGCCAAAATTTAAACGTAATTATTTTTTGTACTGTTAATGTGCCAATCTGCAAATGATTTGCCTCCGGCCAGCTCCGGCTGTTCGGGCCAGGTTCGGGCTGTTCCTTCCTTCCAAGTTCCAACTTGGTATCTTCCGCAGGCCACGCAAGTTGCATTTTTTTATTTTTTTTTCATTGACAAAAAAATAAAAATACAGAAATAATTTTTTTGTGTATTTCAGGCTTCAGCCATATTTCAGGTAATAAGCCCGAAGTCAAATACCAAGCTGAAATAAGATGTGTTATGGATTTATGATTTATTCCTTATGGTTAATGATATTGCAGTCACTCTAGTATTCACTATTCAGAATCAGATATCCTCTTGTGAAGTTGTGATGTGATGTTTTTTAGTTTTTTGGTATTTGTCAGCATCGAGACCCTGAACTGAACCTTGATTCAGGACTCAGGAGCTTAACCAGAGGCAGGGGGTAACAGGCCTATCCAGCCATAAACGAAAAAACTGCACGTCTGTACCCAGTGAAATTTTATTATGATGACATTAACTGATGATATATGCTCCTAAGATGCTAGAAAAACACTTGTGGAGTATTCGTTTATTTTTACCCTTCCCCCATACCTAAACTTGATTTTTTAGTCCACCTAAAATTTTTCTAGACCTCATTTTTTGGCCCACCTGGTCATCATATTCTGGTTACACTTCTGACACTGAAAGAAGCTTTTTTGCCGAGAATTTTTATAGCAGTATTTTTTACTATAAAAAATTTACTACAAATTCATGATGATGAAGAGCTAAAAAAGACCAGCAAAGGAGTCCATGTTCTTTTCTTGCGAATTACCTAATTAGAAAAAATGTCGATTGGTCGAAATCCCGTCGCAAAAATTATCAAATGCGGTTTCGATCATTCTATTTTTTTATTGTTTCATCCAAATCCGAAAAATAGCTACACTGCTTGAACTAATATAAAAGAAAAAGAGTTCATAACGGAGAGCCGGAAAAGAACATATTAAAATTTCCGACCACAGTAAAATGTTCTATTAATTTTCGTGTAGAACACTCAGAAAGACTGAAAATAGAACGAGGAAATTTATCGTTCTATTATACATTCTTTATATAGCAATTTGATGACTATTTCTCAACCCTGAACTTGTCATAATTTCATGATACAAACATAAAATGATAGAAAATGAACTAGGGTTCTGAAAACAAAAATCTTTTATATTTTCAAGTGCATTCTCGATAACAAAAACAACAATGATAAACGACAAATATTACAAATACATATTTACAATATTAGAGATAATTATTTACAAACAAAACAAAACGGAAATATAATTCTCCAACGCGTTGATTTCCACGACACAACTAATCAGCTATCAGTGGTTCCCTCTGCCACCTCGCATTCAGCCGCAACTTCTCCGTTATCGAATTTAACGCATGTTTTTTTATGCTGCAAATATACCTTTTCGCATTTAAAAGGCGTTAAACATACATCGCACTCTTTTTGCACAAAATACTTGAAGCAAAAAATATGGCAATTCTTTTTATGATTATAAAACACTTGTTTGTTTTTCATAATTTTTTTACAACATTCGCAAAACCGCGGATATATCTTACTACCTGCTTTTACGATGCATTTCAACTTATGGTCTTCAAAATCGTCTCGATTTTCGAAATCTTCTAGACAAACATCGCAAGTAAAAATCTCCTCTTGAGAGGGACTAAGATCGGAAACTATGACATCGTTGAAAACCGCATGAGTCATCTCAACCGAACGTTTATGTTGTTCGAGTTGTTCGGTGGATTCGAAAAATACGCCGCAACATTCGCAAAAATTGATGGAGCAATCATCTGATTTAAAGTTTACAATTTCTGGAGTAGGGTTCACAGAATCCTGATTGGTTTGCGAATTTTCCGTAGACGATAACGATAATTCTGGCGATACTCGAGCTTCGAGAAGTTTCCGGTGAGGAGGAATAATAGGATCATCGCATTGACTAAGGTGCTGATGGAAAATACGTCGGTACTGTTGAAGAATGTTGCGACAATGTTCGCAATTCGATTGCCCGAGGATATTGGTTTTTTCGTCTTCGATTCTGGTTTCGAAGAAATCGCATCGAATTTTATGAGCATTGAAGGTTTCGGCGCATTTGAACGTTCCGAAGCAATTTTCGCATTCTCGAGGGTACAAGAAAGATTGTTCAGGCGAATCGGAGGTATTAAGGTTTTCAGTCGTGGCAATGATAGGTTTACAACGAAATTTATGTTTATGGAAAGTTTGCCTACTGGCGTAAATTTTTCGACAAAATTTACACATTCTAGGATATTGAATTTTTTCGTGTGTGTTCTTCGATCGAGTTTGATTTTGCGGCGAATGATCGGCAGAATCAGAATAATCTAAATCACTGTCGCTTCTCCCATTTTCATCTAACTGTTTGTGAGTCGGACCGGGACAAATTTTAATATGATTATGGAACGACTGTTTGCTAATATAAATTCGCTGGCAGAAGTCGCAGGTACGAGGATATAACGGTTTGTGGCCGGTAATTGGCGAATTTTTATTGTATCCGTTACAGTGTTGCTTATGATTGCAGAATGATTGTTTACTAGCGTAAGTTCGTTGACAATGTCTACATTCTCTGGGATAGACAACATTAGAATCATACGTGCTTCGCTGATCATCTGAAATATAGTCGTCCGTTTCGTAGCTACCAGATGGACAGTGTTTCTTATGGTTGCAGAAAGACTGTGGATTCGAATAGGTTCGATTGCATTTGGTGCAGACTCTAGGATAGGCGATTTTTTTATTCGATACCACGATAACTTCGACACCGTTATCTGAGACTATTTTTTCATTTATTTTCAAATCGTTAATGGAGTCAGCTTCGTCGAATTCTGTTTCGCTGGTGGCTTCGACGAAATCGCTTAATTTTTGGTTCGATGCTATTGAGGTATTCAATTTGGAGGCGCAAAAACGACTACATTTTCGCTTATGATTACAGAACGTTTGTTTAGATAGGTATGTTTTGCCACACTTGGAACATGTTCTGGGATATGTTACAAATGATGAATGAGTTATACGTTTAATTTTGGCCTGTGGATGAATATACTTCATATGCTGACGATGTTGCAAACCATTACTAAATGTTTGCGAGCAGTGACTGCATTTTATTAATTTACTATCGTCGGCATTAGTATTCACTATGTTGGCATATCCGAAACACTTTTTTCGATGACGATGAAACGCAAATTTGGTATTAAAGACAAACCCACAGTATTTACAAGTTCGAGGATATATACTAGTTCGTTTGTTCTTCAGACCATTCATGCCTTCGGAACTGGAAATTTCTTCGTTTTGTTGATCATTCATGTTAGTATTCTCTAGACACGCTTCTCGACTGGATAGAGGTTTACCACATTTCTTCATATGAGCGTAGGCTAATTGCCTATTACGCAGTAGTTGGTTACACAGATCGCATCTTTTGGGATACATAGATTCGCGTATTTTTGGTACACCTGCGGGCTTACAGTAAATTTTATGATAAGAGAACGATTCTTTGCATTTGAAGATTTTATGGCAAACGTTACAAATCCTCGGATAAAGGCTATTGAAATGTTCAACGTTTTTATCCACATCAATAGCGAGTATAAATTTCGAATCGAAATCGTCGATATTTTCTTTATTTTCGGTTATAGGAATGTTTTCGATATCGTCATTGGTCAGCTCAACCACATCAATGTCTACTGTACTGGATTGCGAGGTACTCGGTACTGAGATTTTGTCTTCGGTGTTTGAGGTAATAAGGGAGTTTTTTTTGACACCCCAACATCGATGCTTGTGTTTACAAAATGAATGCTTATTTTTATAGATTTTTAAGCATCGTTCGCATCGTCGAGGATACAATGGCGGTTTCTTGTTTTTCTTGAATTTATCTGGCATTTCTTCGCGTAATCGACAAAACCGAAAACACTTTCCTGTTTCTTTGTGACGTCGAAATGTAAGTTCTGTGTTGTAGGTGTCTCGACAGAAATCGCAGATTCTGGGGTATTTGATATCGACATTGGTATCGGACAAAAACGAGCTATTATCGGATGATATTTTTATCACGTTATTGTTGCCTACAACTGCCATCGTAGTAGTGAGCTGCAATAAGTGATATATTGATAAACTGAAATTAAGTGTAAGAGTTGTGAATGAGAAGAGGACATACCTGGAATTTTTTACGATGAGTGGCTTAAAAATGAGATGGGCTGATGTTTGTTGCACTGAAGAATTGATTGGAAGAATACTCAGTATCTGAAAGGTGCTTAAAAATATTCAAAATGGCGTAACTGTTTCAACATTATACATTTTGTACATAATTTTTCCATTTTTTTTGTAGTGTAACGATAAACATTTATTTACTCATTTTACTATCATATCATATTGGGAGTAGGATTTGTTTCGAAAGTGGGAGAGAGTTGCGTGGAGGGTTAGGGAAGGGAACCCTCTGCTCCACGATAATACAACAATAGTGTGTCATTATTTTTTACCCTCGCAATGCGACAACATCAACAATTCATTCTACTATTCGCATACGCCATATTGAAAATCATGCCCAGTTAGACAGTGTCCAATCATCACCAGTTTTACCTTTTACCCTTTGTTTGTTTCACGCTTTCACGAACAAAATACATAAACATAAACTTCGAAGTCAAATTTATCAATTTTTGAGTATATCATTCCATAAACAGTTGAATATTTCTTCAAGAAAATATTTTTGTTGCATCTTGTAGTCTGTTCTGTTGTATTCCTGTTGTTCTGTTAGCTGCGTTCTGTTTCTGTGTTCGATCTCGTGAACTCGTGAGAAATTTCTTGAATTAAAATACTTGGATATACCCAACGATGGCCTATAGGAAAAGGAATACATCCAAATGTTACCCTCATTTTTGAGTTGATGAATACGTCATTATTGTTATCACTTCAGAACTTCAGATTCCGAAAAACGAAAAATCACAAAAATTTTCGAAAATAATAAAATTAGATTAGATTAGGAGAAAAGATGAAATCTTACAATTTGAAAGCTACTTTTTTATACGCATCTGATATTTTATACGATTTGTTGAAAACTTGAAAATGACTTCTTATGAACCAATATGGTTCCTTCCTCTACTTCATCGTAATAGTGTCACGAAGAAACAAATTCTATGCCGATAAGCCAAATAACGGCGTGCGTGGAATTTTTGTTTTTTATCGCGAAACGCGAATCGTGCTAGGTGAAAACACTGCTAACAGTGGAGGTGCATTTTTTGCTGGAGATTAAAGTAAGTAATAATCTCACACTATTTATTTAAAAATCACATTCAATATATTGTCAGTTTTGCCATTACTGAGTCATTTTTGATTCATACCATTATCATTTCTTATGCAGCTTTTATCATGATAAGAATTTCAATAGTATTAACAATCGGTGTTTTCCACAGGGATCATGGCACCACGTTATGAATTGGCTGTTGGCCTAAAAAAAGGCCATCAGACCACTAAAATCAGAACTATCAAACCAATCTTGGAGAATAAGAAGAAGAAAATCAAACCATCTCATTGGAAAGGAGTGAGTTACTTCATAATAGAGGAACCATCTATTCTCGTGTATATTTATACCATTGTAATTCGTAGCATCAAACCAAACATGCAAAATTGATTCGTGACTTGATCAGAGAAGTAGTGGGTAATGCTCCGTTCGAAAAAAGGACCATGGAATTGCTAAAAGTTTCCAAAGATAAGAGAGCTCTGAAGTTTTTGAAGAGACGAGTACGTATTATATAGGGTAAACTTGTTAGTTGTGATGATTATAACATGATGCATTGTAACTCTAATTTTCGCAGTTGGGAACACATTTGCGTGCCAAAAGGAAGCGTGAAGAATTGAGTAACATTTTAATACAATTGAGAAAAGCCCAATCGCAAAAAGCCAATGTGTAGTTTTGACGATGTGATTTTTTGTATTAAAAGTCTTCACCTGTTAAGTATTGGGTTTCAGTTCTTTTACAGATTTCAGCGTATCTACTACATATCGTGAAATTATTTTTCGCGATGTAATACTGCGAAACATTGAAGAAAATGTGAGAGATTTTCTTAGTTTAAGTAAGCTGAATAGATTTATGACTGCATAGACAAAAAGAAAAGCAGCCAACGAACCAATAATATTTAGGATAGAATCAATAATGCAAAAAGAATTCTATTAAATTTCTCGCTAGTCAAGTGTGTGTTGGTCCTGTCTGTAGAATATACTCATTGAGTACCTTCATCCACATACTAGTGAGGGATACCGGGCTTGATACGAATTTTTTATGGCTAAGCAGACAAGCTATGCCTGATTCTAGGTCATAGGTTTACCTGGATTATTACAACTTAACGATGAATTTCTCGCTCCTGCGAAATCTCTCATATTGGTATAAGCGAGTCATTTAAAAAATCAAAATTTGTGAAGAAACCACAGCAAGTTTTCTCCTAATCTCGTCAGTGCTTTTAAATTTTTACAAAGTATAGTCATCTTCAGTCATATATAGAAAGAGCACAACTGTTTGTGGAAATTAATATTGTATTGCAATCAGATCTTAGTTGCTTCATGAAAATTTTAACAATTGAAATTGTAAACTCTTTTTTGTTTAGTGAGTTAAAACAAGGTTTAAGCACTTCTTTAAAACATC
Source organism: Phenacoccus solenopsis (assembly GCA_009761765.1). NCBI lineage: Eukaryota > Metazoa > Arthropoda > Insecta > Hemiptera > Pseudococcidae > Phenacoccus > Phenacoccus solenopsis. The sequence continues at coordinate 91,564 of VFXL01000584.1, read as the reverse complement.
GTTCAAAATGTTTAGTCTAATAAAAATCGGTAAAAAAATAATAATATAATAAAAAATTGCACAAACTTACCTGTGCTCCAAAATATGGAGAGGAGTAGCGGTGCCACTGAGGTCCAAAATAGGAGTCAAGGAGTTTTATGCTTTTTAGGTATTATATTATATTGATCTTTTTTCAGAAATATTTCCATTAGCCCTCTATTTCAGCTTTTGCAAATTTTCATTATGGTGCACTCAACTTGAAATTTCGAGAAAGATACATGTTATTTAGGAATCAAAAATTCATCCAAGACCTCCTGTTTTGTTTCTTGGGCACGCCCTTATCATCATTGAAAAAATTAAATGAAGTTTGAAAGGGTCATTTTGGTTGAAAAAAGTGGGGAGAGGAATGATGAATTTTTCTGGAATACTCCATTGTTCTAATCGATGAATTTGAGTTATAAAAAATCTCTATCTTTCACTTCAAGTGTCCCCTCTCCCTCAAAAACAGATGTGGTTGGAGGTGCGAAACTTTGATCAGGGATGTTTCTTAATAGTACCAAACTATTATCTAGGAACTAGTCTGAAATCGCTCCAACGAAAATTCACCATTCTTATGCATCTAATTAGAACAAATAAGGGCCTCTTTTAAAATATGCTTGTACCTGGGCCTCCAAAATGTTAAGCATAAGCACGTCCCTCCAAAGTGGGCTAGATTGTAATTATAGTTGGCAAAATTATAATTCAAGAATTCTCTTCAAATAAAGTTTGCGTATAGATATTATATGCATTAGGGTGCGTCAGATTTATATGCAAAAAATTTCAAGTTTGAAATTTTAATGTCTTACCCCTAGAAGTGTTGCTTTTACTTAAAAAACACCACAAAAAAAATTTCAGGTAAAGAAAAAGGTATTTAGAGGTGGCGCTTCAGGGTTGAATATTGAAAACATTATCTCGCATGGGTATATGCATAATTCGCATATAAATATGTTATCTTGGGATGTCGCCGTTTTGCCACCATCTACTAGGTATATTAGGTGTACTATATATAACTTAAGAAAAGCCCTGTTAAGGTTGTAGCGCACTAGCTAATAAAATTCTATGAATTGAAAACTATAAGATAGCCTATCAATAACCATTTGCTCCTTGAATGTAGCGTATTGAAATGCCAAACCTTATTTTTGTTTATATGGAGATTTTTTCATGTTTCTTTGTCCATAAAAATGAAAAAGCTATCACTGAGGTCGAGGAAGTAGAGTTTAATGGCGTAGAATCATTTTTTTTGGAGGGTAACATTCAAGATGATCTTTTTTTCAGACCATTTACAAAATCTTTACAAATAGTTTCAATTTTGTCGGATTTGTTTTTGAATTTGAATTAATGTACACTGATTAAATTCAACTTTTTTTAATTATTCACTAGAATTGGGGGAGGGGGAAATATTGATATAAATTACCCCTCTAAATTGTTTTTGAAAGGTAATTGTTACCTAATTACCAGAGGTTTCTGCACCACTGGTAAGTTTTAAGTTCCCACAAATTTGACAATAATGAATTGAACATCTTTTAAAACATGCACTACTATAATATGCTTTTTTTCCTGCCATCATGATCTCACTGAAGCAATCAAAGCGAAATATTTGGTTAGTAGGTCCTACAACTTTGGAAAAAACTGAAGGAATAAAACTACAAACAAATCCGAAAATACTAAGTCCTTTTACTACACTTCAAACTTATAATGAGAAACACCCGATATCAAAAAGCGCTAGAATTATTTGCGATGAAATTTCTATTTTTTTGGAAAAAAGCATGTATGCCGATTCAAAAAGATATTTGAATTCTTGAGTAAATTTAATGGGTTTTGGTACTGCCGTGTCAAAAACAGGCTATAGGGAAATCTAAAGAAGCGTGTCACCTACTAGAAGTGAAATTAGATGAAGAACTAGGGTATTTGACTTCCGGACATCACGTTTTGGAACTGACTGTAATCAAAGTAGATACTTGATACGATTTTTGGGCCATCTAGCAAGCCAGATATTCTATTATTTAAACGATAATTAGAAAAATACTGATAAGAGACGTGTAATTTTCTAGTTATTCTTTTTGTTTTAGTCTTTAGTTGATGAATAGATTAATTTTTATTGTAAAAATTTAATTTGTCAAATTTCAGAAAATTTTTCATATTGGATTCCACATTAAATTTTCAATCCAAAAGCGCCACCTCTAAAAATTTTTTTTTGAAAATTTTTTGAGGGTATCATTTTTTTATCAAAAGGAACAAAACTAAAAAGTAGGACCCCAAAATTTCAAAAAAAAATGTGACATGACGCACCCTAATATGCATATATTATTATTTATTTTCATTAAAAAAAAAAAGATTAAAATTCTGAATTGAATTATTTAAGTAAAAAAATATTATTTAATAAAAAAATATATTTTTTAAATTATTAAACTTATACTAACTTAAATTTTAAAAACAATTTTTATTTAAGAATAAAATATCGCAATAAATCTATTTAAAAAGATTTACATTTTTTGGGTTAAGAAATCTGATTTTTTAGCAGATGTTTTTTCTACATTCGGCTCGTCTTATAAACCTAAAACATGCCTGAAATATCAACAGTGGTGGGAACTTGAATGAAAAATTTAAATTCCAGTTCCGAGTTCTCAAATTTAATTCAAGTTCCAATGTTATGAAAAATATGAGTTTCAGTTTAAGTTCCAGTTCCTTCCAAAAGTACGAGTATTTCTTTATGATTTTTTTCTGAAATCAAATAACGACTATTCTTAGCATTTTCGAAGTTGTACTGTTGGGAGCTCAACTTAAAACGTCTACTGAGCAGCAATTTTTGATTTTGAAGCTAAGAAGTTTGTAATCATTGAATTCAGCGTTGATTTCTCTATTTGTGTGTGGAGAGTGAGACATTATAAACTCTAAATCAGATTTTCATAATTTAAAAAAAAAAAAAGAAAGAAAAAAACATGACTTCACGTATTACGAACAAGTTTAGCCCTTAGTTAATTTTAATGATGTAGAAGTACAAACAATTGAAATTTACCACTCAAACTCATAGCCATTGGCCATCATGCATGATCGTAATTCATAAGTTCTGTTCATTCGTAATACGTTGAATACGTTTTTGATGCTGCTGTCTGGTTTTAAAAATAATTAGTAAGAAAATAATAAGAACTTAAATCCGGAACTGGAGCTCAAATAAAATGAATAAGTTCTTTCGAGTTCTTATTTCTCTTAAACATTTAAGTTTCAGTTCCGTAAAAGTTCCAAAAAAAAAAGGTTCAAGTTCGAGTTAATTTAAGTTCCGATTCTTCAAAAATGAACGAGTTAATTTAAGTTTCAGTTCGGAGTTTCGAGTTCTTGTTCCCACTCCTGAATATTAATACAGTACAATCTCGATTATTCGGATTAATTGGGAAATTCATTATTGATCTGGATAATTGAAAATCCGTACTTATAATAGAGGTATTTTTTTATTTTCCTTTTGTTGAAGAGATAACCGTAAGCATTTCCCATACATATGATTAAAATCAAGCAAATACGACCTAAAATTAAGTATCAAGCAAATACACGACTTAAAATTAAGTAAATAGCACCACTAGTTCCAGGAGAAACAGATGCATAAATAGCACTTGTGTTTGGAGTAGCGAATGATGCAACATCACATGTTTTCCGCATAAGACGGAATATGTCCGGATAATCGAGGTTGTACCGTATATAGAATTTTAGATTATACTTTTGCAAATGCTTGCATAATATATCGAAATCAATATTTTCAGGGTCAAGTAATCTAAATTTGATATTTTTTTTAACATTTCATTCCTTCAAGAGAGTCCAAGCTTTGAAATTCGGTGTCGTAATGTGATAATTTTACGAAATTGTTTACAGTTGCAATAGGTAATTAGTAATACAAAACTCAATACGTGCTTTAAAGTCTGATTAAATTTTCTGAATTATTAATAATATTAATTTTTATATTAATGATTTTTCAGAGGATGAGAGATGTGTGATTATAATTGTATTGTAATATGGTTTGGAAGCATTCGAACATGTTTTAACACATTGTACATGGGTAACACCCAGAGACGGGCCGAGCCTTGGCACTCTGGGGGGGTGAAAATCTAAAAATGCCGACTGGTATTTTCAATTTTCCGACTACGATTGATTGATTTGTAATTTGATGTACGAGTAATATCACATTTATATTTGCCTACGAATTCAAAGAACACAGAGAAGCAATTAAAAAAATCAAAGTGCAGTCGTTTTTCGAACTGCCTGAGAAGGTGATACACGGTACAAGTTTAATTATTTTGATAATGTAAAATGGATATTCTGAATCATTTTGAATTTTGGTGAATAAAAACGGATGTTGAATTTTTAAAACTATCAAGTCACGAAGTAATTTCTTAAGATAATACAGAAATCAGAAAAGAACAAAAATGTTTTTTAAATGCAAAACCAGAAATATAAAGAATATCTAAAAATTGATTTTTTTCAAATTAAAAAAAAAAAAAAGGAAATTCAAGAATTAAAGAAAACATTGATGGGAAAATGGATAAATTAAAAAAAAAAATCCATATCACAAAACAACGTAATAAAATAGAAAAATTTTTGTAATAAAAAAAAATCCAAAAATTAGAAAGCAAACAAGTTGGGAAGTCTAAAAATTAAACAATAATATTGTTAAAAATGAAAAATTCCGAAAACTAAAAAATGCAACAATGAAAGATATCATGAAAAAAAGAAAAAATTATAAGATGAAAACAAATGTACAAAAATGGAGTAATGTTTCGAACTGAAGATAATTGCTAAAATACCAGGTGATTACTTGATTGGAGCACTCCAAGCGCAAAAATCTTACACTCATAGAAATAAATCATGTATTTGGATGATATTAGCAAGAATAAATGACATAAATAAAATTTATTTAATGCTTAAAAGCGTCTATCGTAAAATAAAATACAAAATTTTAAATTATACTTTTGTTGTCAAAAATACACGTAAATGTATTGAATTGTTTCACCTTTAGCTAATTTTGTCTCGTTGGGTGCTCTAATCAAGTAGTCACCCGGTATAACGAAAAAAAAAAATGAAAACCTAAAAACTAAAAAACTAGATTCGAATAAATAAAGGAAAAATGAAACCAAGGCGATAAAATATTCAACAATTTAAAACAAAACAATAAAAAAAATTAAAAATGGAAAAACAATAAGTTTAAATTACAAAAAAAAAAATCCAAAAATATTAAGTAGGATTTTTTTTGTTGAGAATGAAAAAAGTTGTTATCACTGAAGGGACTGAGTACTTCTCCAGTTTCCAATTCTCCAGCATTATTTTGAGATAAATTTAAACCATATAATATCAATTGAAATTGAACTGAAACAATATTAATTTTAATGGAACATCAGTTTTCATTAATCTCGTTCATTTCCGATATTCAGTATCTCCTTCTCAGATGGCGACATTACCACTCCTAGCGTAGACAAAATTCGGAAATAGAAAAGCTTCGAGCAGAGTAAGCAAAACAATGCGCAAATACATATGTTTCTTTGTTTGATTTAATTATTTATTGTTAAATTTTCGCTGTTACTGAGACAAGTGAAACAGGAATTGTCGAATTTTTCTCACCAATGTCGATTTGCCGACTTTTGCCAACTGCGCAAAACCTCTGGGGGGGTAAGCACCCCCCTACACCCCCCCGCTCGGTCCGTCCCTGGTAATACCATTCAAATTTGTATAAAAACGTATTATATTCGCATATTTTTCCGCTAAAAGTTCCTTATAACAATGAAGAGACGAGTTGGAACAACTGGAAAGATCAGTTGTTAGGCTTTAAACTGAGATATGATTTGCCAGAAACATTTTTTGAGAGATTTTAGAAATGTCAATTTAATTTTTTTTTCATTATAAAAATATTTTTTTCATTATAAAAATACTCGATTTTGAACAAGATGTCATGACACCTTGCAATTATTGAAGAAAAGTTGTTTTTCTTTTAGTACGAATTCTCTCTACTTTTATTTGCCCTTATGTGCATCTTGTTTCAATCATTTTACTCCAAGTTGTGGAATAATCGTAATTCGGGAAAAATCTCATATTTTTATCTTCGGAAAGCTTCACTTTGCCCGTATCCAGTATCGCCCGTATCCAGTATCCCCCGAGGCCATGCAATAGCTAATTGAGACCTATATGAACTGAAGTCCCTTATTTTGGAGGGTTCTTAATAAAATTACAGAATTATACTAATATCTTTTTATCGAGAACCTCGAAAACCTTCTCGGTTATATGAGTAGTATTGACTCAATGGAAAGGTATCGCTTCATCGGACAATTGATTTACATACCTACGTATTTTTTGTAGTTTTATCTCTGTGTACAAGGGCTTGGAAATTTTTCTGTTTCGTCGGTAGGTAATGCTACGAAATTCAAATAAGCTTCATAACGTACGTGGGTGCGTGAAAATAACGTGGAATAGTTGTTGACACAATATCTGGTGATTTACCAAATACGTCAAATATTTCGCAAATTTATTGCCATTATGAGAAATACTTATAATCAACCTTGTTCTGCTCGATTTTAGGGATATACGCGTATGAAACCATGAAAACTATTTGAACTTGAATTTCTACACGTGTTTCATGGGTTCCTAACATAATAGTTATTCGTGAAGTCGACAAAAAAATGAATAAATTCTACTCGTCGAATTACAGGCGTTCATTGGAGTATTTCTTATCGGGTCATTTTGGATGTAAAATTTCGAGAAGTGTTTTGGCCGAGTTTAATTTTGAAAACGAAGACATGTTTTAACGAGAGGTCGGGCAGCGAGACCCGTATGGGCGTACATGTATTAAGACTAAAATCTGCGGTAGAAATTTACAGCAGTGACCTCTCTAGGGTGTTTGATGCGGTAGATTTCAGGCAGATACTCTTACCCCAGCTAAAAGACACAGTTTGGAATCCCGACTCCAACTATATTATTTTCCACCGAATCCGAAATCACTTTCAAGTCTCGGCAATCTTGTTAATAGTTGGCACTTTTGAGATTTAGTTTTTTCGCCAAGTTTTTTTTTTTTTTTTTTTTTTTTGTTTGTTGAAAAAATTACTGCTTTAGGTATGTTGATTCTCCCAAAAAGGGTTTGGAAAAAACAACTAGGCCTCAAAAGATAGAATTTAAGACAATGAATTCGACTATGCTATTTTCATCAGCATCCGAGACCACTTTTAGGTCTCTACACAGTGTTCAAAAAAGGCAGTTCTTCGTAAAAATTAGTTTTTTGAATTAAAATGTGTTTTTTTTTCTTCGAATGTTATAAAACTTTGATTGAATTGTGAATGCGAGTAATATAGTTGATTTCAATGTTTCGAAGTCAAAGGCGCAAATAGGCTAAAGATAAGACGATTTTTAGTTATTAAAATATATTTGAAAAGAAAAGCTTTAACAATAGCGATAATACCTAATTATAAAGATCTATCAGCACTACTTATCAAATCAAGAAATATTCAAGCAAACAAAAACTTAATTTAAAAAAGAAAATGTTGGTTATGAAACAAAGCATTATGAAGCTGGCTACCCTTATAGATATGATATACTAGAGGAATTAAAAGAAATTCATAAAAGCAAATAATATGTTATTCATAATTAATTAATTAATTATATAATTATAAATAATGCTTTATTACGAATGTTTGGGTCGAAATTAATTTTTATTATGTCTATTTCTTATCCAGAATATCCCGCAAATTCACAACCATCACAGTTATATTATCTTTATTACTACTATTCATTTCATTTTCTATATATGTGCAAAGATTCAAGCTTCCGTAATAAGCATCAGCATCAGTGTACTTTTCACCAATCTGTTCAAAGGCTTTTTTCGCGTCGACTTTTTCTTTACTTAATCTAGGCCATGCGCCATCCGTAGCAAATAGTATGTATTTCGCATCAAAATCATCATTTTTTAAATCAATTACTTTTATCTCCGCTTCGTAGCTAATAACAGGATTTTCGTAAATGTCTTTAAATTCGAAATCGCCAAGCCCCCGAGTGACAGATACACATACTGGTATCTTTTTGTATACCATACAATCTCCTTTAATGTTACCTCCTGCCTTTTCAATCCTACTCTTCTCATTTGGTGTCTATAACCATATAAACAGAATATATAATATTCATTATGAGCTAGTAATAATGTGTAAAGATTGACATATAACAGAATGTGCTTGTTTACTATATTTGTAACATCGAAATCATTTGACAATGGGATTGGATTTCCATCTGACTTGCAACACATTTCACCATGAGTATCTCCTAAATTGGCGACGTATAATTTCTTATTTTTATCTATCAAGCCTATCAGTGCTGTGCTTCCTGTAATTTAAGAAAATTATAACTCGCATTCTTCTATTCTTAATATAGGAGATATAGGTAGTGACAAAATAGCGTTCTTATGCAATGCATCAACTTTACTTAAGAAAAAATTACAATGTCCTATATGGAGGAAACCACCAGACCAGCAAAAAAAGTTCGATGAAAAGCACATCACGTGGAACCTCAACATGAAAATTATTGTTGCCAAAGATAATATGGATGCGATATACCATGCGGCCAACTCATGGGCGGATTTAAGATTTTTCCGCCTGTGGACAATAAATATTAGCCGCTCCTCATCCAAAAAAAAAAATTATTCAAAATTTTCACGCAACATATTTTTGTTAAAAAATGTTCATTTTGGTACATACCTCAAACTCCGAAGTTTGATTTAAAGTTAAAAAAAAAAAATAGCAGCTATGCCGCATTACTGGAGCTGAGTTTTTAACAGGGGTTTGCTCAGGTTTGGAAATAACTTTGCTAAGCCCTTTATGTCTATAGGCCACAACCAATATAAGATCTGAAAACCCCTACTTTATCTTTTCCAAAAACCATTTAAGAACCTAAATTTAGAACAAATGTAGTGCTTTTTGTGATGCAACAAGTATATGAATCCAGGGTTGACGGAACTTTCAGAAGTGGCCCGGGGAAAACAATGTATAGCAGCCTTCATGAAGTAACAATAAAATCTTTCCCACCCCTTGCTTTGAGGATATTATTTTTTTAATGCAAAATGCAAACAAACGTAAATGAAAAATGAATTTTTTAAATTACAAATAAGTAGGTAGTCTATGTATAATGAAAAACAATGCTGATTAGTAAAATGAGAATATATAGATATTTCTTGTTAAATAAAAATTTTAAATGTATTTTGTGGGATTTTTCAGTATTTTTAGAATTACACTTGTTACATTTTTGGTCTCGCTGCCCCTAAAACGGATACCAGCGGCCGGCCCACCTAGTTTCCCCGATTTCCGGGTGGGTTCCGCCAAGCCTGTATGAATACATATTTTTCCTATTATATTCATTTGAGGTTTCTCAAATTATCCTCAAATTTTCACGATCCGTTATTTTGGATCCATTTTGAGTTGAATTAAAGGAGTCATATTCTGGTGATTAACTAATCCTACGCACGAAGTTTGACCTTTCTTTCCCCTCCAAAAGCGGTTTTTTGCTCCAACTTCTCTCCAAATGCACTTAGGAAGCTAAAGTGAAAATATGTCAGTCACTTGGGCTCAGTTTATCATATGACAACACAATAAAAAAATTTCAACCTCTCGTGTACCCCCACCACATTTTCAGGTTGATAACCCCTCTTTCTCCCCTCCAGTATCATATGTGACGGTAAATTTAGGATATAATACAATCATTATGTCAAAAAATCGAATAAGTTAATATTAATTACATTTTCACCACTTTGAGGCTCCTCAAACTCTACTCAAATTTTAATTATACGACATTTTGCATCCATTTAGATCCAAATTCAAAAGATCATATTCTGGTCACCAATTAATCCCACACACGAAATTTCACCTTTCTAGGTCAGTTTGGTGAGAAGATACGGGAGATTCAAGAAATTTTCCGACTCAAAGCTTCCTTCGAAAGCCGTTTTCTACTTTAACTCCCCTCCAAATGCACTTAGGAAGCTGAAATTTGGGTATCTTGGTCTCCGTGACTCGCTCTTTTATATGAGATCAAAAATAAAAAATTGAACTATTCGCCCTTTTTTTTTTAGCCTCATTCAAAATTGAGTAATCCGTCATCTTTAATTTTATCGAAAAAACAAAAAAAAAAAAATTATTTGAATTTTTAAGAAGAATATCTCACCAAATTTTGAGCGAATTTCATGAATACCCTTCTGCTTTACGCAAAGGAAAAAATATATAATTATGTGTGTACCAAAAAGTTGGAAATTTGCCAGATAATCGCAAATGGTCTAAAATGCAAACATTTGAAGACCCTCTCCTCCCCTGACTTCCCTTTCCTTATCAGGCAGGCTGCAATAGTTATAGGCTAATATCTAAGTTGAAAACTCAATTTAAAAAAAAGAAACACTGTTCTCATTCTTACTATTGGGACCCGAACAACCGCTTGAGCGTTAGCCTTTTAGTGAGACTCTATGGGGCATGTATGATTTCATCAGTAGTTTCCACGAATCAGACCAAGGTTTATAAATCACTTTAAACACGTAGCCATCAAATTTTTCTAAACACACAAAGAAAATGAACGCAATTTATGATAAAAATCTCATTGTTTACATTATACATGCCCCACACAACCTCACTAGAGCAGTTATACTTTTCGCCACTAGATGTCAGCCACTTTGCGTTCGGATCCTAATGATTTTCAATTTTTATGATTTTTTTTTATTATTGATTTTTGAATATTTTATATGTTCATCCGACTGACTACCATAATTTTTTTTCTTAATCGATCGTCATTTTACATTTCATATTTGAAAAGCAGCAGGAAAAACAAAATGTTGCCGTTCCTGATGTTTTGCCGCAATGGGCTGGTGCCCTTCTGCCCATGCGTAAACCCAGCGCTGAACCGACTGATCTTTGCACCCTTCAGCGCAAAATTCTCTTAATGAAAAAAAAATTTCAATAAATAATTTAATTTCTTTTGTTATTTTTTGTTGGATTAAAAAATGAAAACTCAATTAGGTACCTATGTCCTTTACTAAGCATTCTAAATCATATTTTTCAAAATTATATACTTCATTCAACTTTTGATTAATTACTCTTCTTTATTCTGCAACACTGATTCTTGATAAAATTGATTTAATAATGAAAAAATAAAATGTTGGAAATTTATTATTTAATTTTATGATCGTTTAAAAAAAAAAAAATACCATACAACTCAGAGAGATTCCGAATATGGCGCATGGGGGAGTGGATTCATCTTTTTCAAACATGTATCTAGCTATCTTCCCTCAAAACCCGTATCTAGAATCTTTAATTCTGAGATACGTAGTGTGTATAGGACTTTCATGGAGGTATATATAATACTTATTGGGTGAAAAGTCGCCCATTCACCGAAAAGTACGCCAATATAATGGAAAATTCACTTAAAATACTCGTAATTCATAGCGCAAATGAAAAAATTTTCGCCAACGATCTTTCGCTCAATTACATGCTTTCTAATTCGTAGCTAATATCGCCAATAAAAACACCCGCGTAATAATTTGCTGAAAATTCTGCAATGAAATTCGCTATATAAATGTAGCAAACTCTGAAAAATCAGTATACGTCGCCTGTTCATGTAAGTACGTATACTAATTTATAAATGTTACCCTTCGGGCGAAGCACATGCGATGATACTGTACATCTGCCACGAGTAAAATTATACGTAAATTTCGCTTTTTACTTCCATTTTAAGCTAGCGATAAAGTTTTGATAATTTTAAACTCACCGCCTCTTCCCATGCGCACATCTTCTTCTTCCAATTGTATTGGTCGTCGGTTTGCCAATTCCCAATCATATACTTCTTTAAGTTTTTTATCGAATTTTTGTATTTCTAATTTCAGAATCTCTTCATATGGTATATTATATTCATCTTGCTGTTTCAATATTTTTTCTTCAATATTATGTAATAAATTTTTAGCTGCGCATTCCGCGACTTCCTTCACAAATAACATGTTACATTCGTGAGTAGAGAATTAAAAAATATAATAAAACTTCTTTGATACATAATGTATTCATGGACTTACAGCACCGCCATGACCATCGTACAAAGCGAACAAAGATATTCCTTTATTCACAATTTTTCTCATATCATATTTATCCTCCATGTAGTTCATGAACTTTGTTTGTCTAGCGCAGACTGCGATATTTCCATCTTTTGCATTGAGTGCTACCTTTCTATAGAATAATATTTCATATGAATATTACAAATACAAAATGTATATACTCCTTTTGAAATATTAAGAAATATCGAATAAATGAAAGCATAATGTGCAACTTGAACTTCATTATTGTGCCATTTTGAAAAAAGTTATGATCATTATAATCGCTAATAAAATATATGTCTAAAAATTTATGTATAAAAATGAATATAAAAGAAGTAAAAGTGAATTTACATAATTTCTTTAGTTTGGAACTAAGCACTTATGCGCTGAATACGAGCAGAACAATTACATACACCCGCAAAAAAATGAGAAAATTAATAAAAAAATACCGAAAAACAGTAGGTTACGTTCCAAGATGTAATAATGCAATCTGCCAAAGAGGCAGTACCAAGATAGTATCTACACTCGGGATCAGCGATAGTGGTAATATGGTGTTTATCAGAGTCAAAGTAAGATGATAGGCTATGGACATAATGTATCATCTGCCTTAAATGATGAAGGGACGGAATACAGAAATATAAAGTTTTGAAAAATATTTTTTCCAACTTGATAGTAGGAAACTTGGAAAATTTTTATATCGTCATCAAGGGTAGATAGACATGCGCCTTTGTGCTAAGTGTAGAAAATATAATGGATTTCTTTTAATGAAAAAAATGTAAGATTGAAAGATGTGGGTGGAAATATATGAGGATATTAGTATCGAAAAACACAATAAAAGTAAGGCGATATTTTGAATGTTTTTTGCGAGTACCTTTAGAAATTGTATTGTATGAAGGTCTCCCTGTAAAAATTTCTCGATGTAAAGAAATATGTCCACTATATAACGTGACAAGTAGGCGCTTCCATGACAGGTTTGATATCGCGGTAAAAAAAAATAAATAAAAATAATTTTAAAATATTTCTTGATTTTTCAAGAAAACAATTTTGAAAATTCAAATCTCACCAAAACTATCAATAATAAAAATGCAAGGATGATGTCAACTTTTGCGCGAATAATGGAAAACTTTTACGCGGGGTTTGTCAGAATGGGAAAATCTGGTGTTTCACGTTCTATCAACTCAAAAAACTATCTTTCAAGAACGAAACAGGTTACGGCCTAATTACTACTTACTAAAGCATTTCGATTTTTTTGATTTTTTTTCTATGATCGGAAACGAACGAATTTCACAATTCTTCATAACACGATAAGGTGGTATCTAGGGAAGGTAGGTAGTTATCTTTTCATTGAAAATATGATATTTGTTCATTATAATTTGTACTATCATATTACTACGAACAATTCTAATCTCATGTCGTGTCACATTACGTTATTACGAACGACTCTAAAAATTAATCAACATTGAAGTTTCATCCATTCTACACAATGTGCGTAATCTCAAAATTTAAAGCTGATATATGGTGATTTATGTATTTAAGTTATTATGCACCAAGACGAAAATAAAAAAACGTAAGCAGCCTTCGCGCATTACTGGAGCTAAATTTTTAACTGGAGCTTGTTTTGATTTGGTAATAACCTTGCTTAACCCTTCATGACTACAGGCCACACCCAATACCAATCAAAACCACTTGAGAAGTTGAATTCGGAAAAAACGTGGTATTTCTTGCCATGAAATAATCATATGAACACATACTTCTCAAATTATAGCTTTCGAGGATTTTCAAATTATCTTCAAATCTTGATGATCCAACATTTTAGATCCATTTTGACTCATATTCTGGTCATTAACTAATCCTACACCCGAACTTTGACCTTTTTAGTCTAATTTGGTGATGAGATATGGACGATTCATGAACTTTCTTGCCCTAATTTCCTCTCCAAAACCGTTTTTCCTTCAACTCCCCTCCAAATTCACTTGGAAGCTAAAATCAGAGTAAGTTAGTGCTTAGGCTCATTTTATCATATGACATAGCAATAACAAATTTTCGACCTCTCGTGTACCCCTACCACATTTTAAGTTCGATAACCCCTCCCTCACACCTTCTAACATCACGTATGGAGGTGAATTGGGGATATAGTATATCTTTTATCCCCAATATTCATATGAGTTCATATTGATTACATGTTTACCAACTTAAGGTTCCTCAAGTTCTACTCAAATTTTGATAATCCGCCATTTTGAATCTATTTTGATCCAAATTCAAGAGGTCACACTCTGGTCGCCAACTAACCCCACACACAAAGTTTGACCTCTTCAACTTGATTTGGTGGAAAGATATGGAAGATTCAAAAAATTTCAACACTCAAATCTTCCTCAAAAAGCCGTTTTTTGCTCTAACTCCTCTCAGTATGCACTTGGGTAGCTGAAATTTGGATATGTTAGTGTCCGAAACTCATTGACTCATTCGCATTTCTAAGAAGAGTCTCTCACTAAAATTTGAGCAAATTTCATCAATACCCGCCGGCGCTACGCGAGGGTCACAAAAAACTAAATTTCCTCGAAAAACTGGTTTTTGCTCTAACTTTCCTCAAAATGCACTTAGGAAGCTGTAATTTAGATATGTTGGTGTCGGTGACTCACTTTTTTATATGTAATCAAAAACAAAAAAATTGAGGTATTTGCCCCTTCTCTAGCTCTCCTCAAAATTTGAGTGATGCCCCATTTTGAATTTTTTCGAAAAAATAAAAAATATCGTTTTGTTAGATTTTCAAGTAGTGTCTCTTACCAAGTTTTGAGAAAATTTCATAAATTACCGCCCGTGCTAAGAGTGGGTGGAAAAAAATATATATACCAAAAAGTTAGACATTTAAAATATGATTTCAAAGGGTCTGAAATGCAAAGATTTGAAGCCCCACCCTCCCCGACCTTCCCTTTCCAAATGAGGTGGGCTGTAATAGTTATCGTTTTCAAGTTAAAAACTCAGCTAAAATGAAATCTATATGTGCCATCATACCACGCGCCATTTCACGTTCGATCTGCTCTAAAAACTAACTAGCCCTTGAAAAATACCTACTCACTCTACAACACCTCAAAGTCATTATGTCAATATTCATGTTTTTCTAGAGTCGTTATTGCGCCAGAATGAAAAATTTGGTGCAAAAAAAAACCGAATAAATGACTGTATGTAAATAAAATAAAATAAAAGAAACTCCTAGTGATTGATTAAAAAAATTACATAAGGAAAAATTATCATTCATTTAGTCAGCATGAAACATTTCTGTTATTTTTGTATGAGTGTTAGTTTTTTTTTTCTGAAAAATTTTATTGCTCAGCAACGCAATGTTGAAAAAAAAGATATTCCACTTAGATAATGATATGTATATTTACCCCTTTCGTAGGCCTTAACGGATTTTTTCTCGTGTGTTGGAATTTTTGCTGGATTCTTCACACAGACATCGTAATACGTTACCTTAGGTACTTCAACCGACTGAGGTTTATTTGAAAAGGAAGACGATGGTTCACCATTAGAACTATACGGCGGCGGCGGCCATTGTCTAGGGTAATCATCCTCCGACTCTGTGTCCTGCTTTTGCTTCCTCCACCACCACAACACAAAAACTGAAAAATTGAAAAAAATTAATATTCCGAGATAATCTTCGTAAGGATTTTTTCGTACATATAATTTATTAAAAATGAACCTTACCACCATCTCAATATCTAATAAAATCATCGTGAAAATTATTAAGAAAACCATAGTTCGATGCATTTTGGATTTTATCTTTATAAAACGTGTTACCGTATGTTATTAGCGCCGAGTTGGAAATTTGAAACGTATACTTCAACAACACACGTATACAAGCTTTACTGAGTATCTATTCCTCTATGGATAAGAAGGGAAGTAGATATAGGTACCAAGTTGGTAATTTTGCAGCGGCCTTGTGATGCCAAGTATGATTTCTCTCTTTTACTACTACTTTCAAGTATTAAAAAATGGGATGTAAATTACAATCTAGCATTTTTAATGATACGAAGTGTGGAAAGTTAATGGGAGTGCCTGACAAGACATGCATATTCCTTCGATTCATTTTTTTTTTTTCATTGGGAAAAAACCGAACCGCATTTCAAATTCATGAAATTTATTGAACGTACGCTGTAAATAAGTTTCGCTAAAATTCCTTTTCTTGACAGGTAAAACAAGTGGTTACATAAAATGTACTGATTGCAAGAAACATTTGTCATATTGAAGCATTTTGAATTTTGATACATGCAGAGATCTTAATGATTTAGAGCGCCTCTTTCACGACGTATTAAACAGTAATGAACTACTGCAATAGATAAAACATAATAGCGCAACTGTTCAAGAAAATCATATTTTTTTGGTAGTCTATTTTTCGTAAGATTCATGTGTACTACTTGTTGCAAAGTTACTTCTAGCAGCTTGTCAGCTGAAACTCATCAAGAATAATATCGCAAATATCGTATATGAACGATGTTAAAGAAGAACAGGGCTTCTGACTTCCTTGAGTCTAGAAGGTTGACCAAACTAAATATTACAAAGTTCATGATATTTATAATTTATTGAATGTGTGCTGTAAATTTGTGGCATAGGTAGAAATTTTTCACGAGGGGGCGGTCTAAATAATTTCCATAGGTATCACATACTGCCTCTTTCACAGATATTAAGTGACTTGACCTGAGAAATTTTGGGTTAGGGTAAATTTGATAGCAACTAAAAATCAGATCTATTTGCCCAGCATCCCGAAAGGTGATTTTTAACTCAAAAATAACGTCATTCTTTGCGCTTCTATTCTGAAAGTTTGTGATCGTTTTCATTATGACTAAAAAAAATATATACTTAGTATCTATTTAAGCTTATACACAATTTGATGTTTTTAGCAAAAAATATATTTTACAACAGAAATATGATGAATTTTATTTTATAAAAATATTTTTTTACGTTAATTTTGATTCGATTTCAAGCATGAAAAATACAACTTCGATTAACACGACTTTTTTTGTTATTTGACTCCTCCCTCCTCTTCAATTCCGGTTAACTATCCTATCAGGAACAGAAGGTGAGAACGAGTGATTTTCTTTCTACTTTTACGTTCTTATAATTTTCACGAACCCTTATTCGTGTTATTGTTCCTGTTCATTAGTAATCTTTTTCCGTCTATATTTGTGTACATTATACTATTTTTAGGTCACAAACTTAAAGAGCTTCAGTAACCCCTTCAGCCGATGAGAAGTTACCCTCACTCCCAAAATGAAGAAAACAGACCTCCTTAAATGTCCGGAACACATTTTTTTCAGTTGCAAAAATGTTGCACTTGGAAATTCAATAATATTACGTTATTGTATAAGGCTAGCTTGGGGGGGCAAATTTCAGTTAAAAAAAACTGAAGGCAATGAGTTCGCAATAGTTGCTAAATGAGTTCCACAAGACGTCATAAAAGTTCATCTTCTCAACTTGGTATTTTTTAGACTCGCCATATGAAGTCAAGTTGTAAAGATTTTAAAAATTAAAAAAAAAACAATTTTCAGGTAAAGTGATATTTTGTCATCCAAAGATTGAAAAAAATTTAGACGCCAATTTTCTTCAATTTAGGAAGACCGAGCACTAACTTTAAATTTTTTTCGAAATTAGCAATTTTGGTTATTCAAAAAAATGAACGACAATGAGTAATTTATTCAGTTTACGACAGTTCTGACTCAACAAGCAAAATATGCTCGATTTTTGTTCCATAGGTTTTTTAAAGTCTGAGCTTTTTAATGCTAAAACATGTATACGAAGTCATTTTAAAACATAAGTAGATACTATTTTTTGGGGGAAGCTTTGCGTGGTGAACTTATTTGTCGTTAATTTTTTTAAATAACTAAAATTATTCATTTGAAAAAAATTTTTAAGCGTTGAGTCCTCCCACAATGAAGAAAATTAAAAAGTAAAATTTGGATAATTTCTGTTCATTTTGATTTTTTCATTTTCCATTAAAAATAAATACATTCCCCTCACAGTTGTCCACTTCCTTCTATACACTGCCCAAAATACGTAACGTCGCGTTACATATTCAATAATCCCACTTCTTTGACCCAGATACTGAATAATAATCCTGACAGCTTACCGCTCCTAATAACTTTCCTCAGACAGACAGGTCTAGTTTTAAAGATCTAGCCCCCTACTTACTCTCGTGCCTCTAGCCTTAGCAATAGCACACGGCACGTAAAAAAAAAAGAAAGAAAAAAGAAAAATACGTGTAAGATTAATAAAATCGGAGCCGAGATAAGATCGTAATCGCGAATTATAAATTATAAATTTTCATCTCCTTGAGAGTATGTAATGGGCGCGTGGACAAATTATCGATTGGTTCCATTGCGCACACTTTTTCCTCAGCGGCTCAGCCTCAACATACACTCGTACATGTTTGATGAATATTATTTCACATGGTTCTACATACGTACTTTTACGACATAGAAAATATTTATCATCAATTATTGCAGTAGCGTAAATACGCAGTTCACCACGGTAGGGGTGAGGCGGTTGGTTAATATTTAAATGTTATAGTGAAATAAGTATACAATAGCTATTACAACCTACCTGATTTGGGAAGAAGAGTAAGGGGAAGATGGAGTCTTCAAATCTTCGCGTTTCAGACCATTTGTTATCATCTGGCAAATGTCCAACTTTTTGGTGTATATATAATTATATATATATTCCCACGCTTAGCGCCGGTAAGTATTGATGAAAAACGTTCAAATTTTAGTAAGAGAGTCTTCATGAAAATACAAAAAAGGTAATTTTTTGTTTTTTCGATACACCTTAAAATACCGGATCACTCAAATTTTGAGGGAAACTGGAAGTAGGGCAGATCGCTCAAATTTTTTGATTTTGATATCATATGAAAGAGTGAGTCATGGACATCAATATATCCCAATTTTAGCTTTCTAAGTAGATTTGTTTCGAAGGTAGAGCAATAAATGGCTTTTTGAGCAAGTTTTGATTTATGAAATTTCTTTAATTTAACATATCTCTTCACTAAACCGACTTGAATAAGTCAAACTTCGTATGTGGAGTTAGCTGGGACTAGAATATGAATCTTCAAATTCACATTAATGAAATTTTGAAAAAATTGACTGGTTAAGCCCCCCAAATAGGACTCCAAATACAAACAAATTTCAGTTTCTGAGGATTTGACTAGAAATCTCTTCACTACGTGCTGGCTTCATTTCATTCGTATGACATTTGGAATAATTTGATTTGAAAGACAGAAAAACTCTGTTTTTTGTATCGTTGAAAAAAGCGCAATTCAGTTTTTCACGTGGTATTTTAGGTCGTCTGATTTGTCACGACGAATTTATTTATAATGTGAAAAGCTTAAAAAAATGGTTACTTTTTAAAAATTTTTACAATTGTTTTAATCAAAACTCGAAATTTAAATTGAAAAATTGATACGCTCCCAGATTTATAAATAATCAGAAAAAAATCGGAAATTTAGGAACTTTGGGTGAAATCTAGACATCCGAATCTTCCTTAGGTACGTCACTGAATAGATGTAGGTGTTGTATTGTCTAGTGGGGAATAAAGACTTTTTGTTGTCTTAAGAATGTCACCGTATTACATGAATATTCATAAAATAAGAAGAATTTTCAATATTTTGAATTATAAAAATTTATTTGCAAAGAAAAACTTCAACAATAATAATAATAATAATAATAATAATAATAATTCAATTTCAATTTTATTAATAAAATAATAAATACATCAGATCAATATCAACAAACTGACGGCATCCCTATGCCAAGTAGGCGAGCGGGGTCCGGATTATTATTATTATTATTATAAATCTATGAAAAAACCAAAAAACAAATAGCAACAACAAAGCAAAAAATAAATGAATAAATAAATGATATGCAAAAAACTTAAGGTGTACAACACATATTAAAAGTAAGACATAGGTAACCAAAAGTGAAAAATATGGTACGTGGTATGGCGGAGCAGGGCAGGGCAGGGCAGGGGGGCAATAGCCATCAATGCTATAGATTTCACGTCTCACGTGTGGGGCTGACCAGATATCGCATACACCACAGCTCTTCTCAGCCTAGGACCCCTCCTACATCGCATATCAGCAGGGAGCGCGTTAAATAATTTTGGCCCCATAAAACCAAATTGAGCCCTTGAGTGTATTTTGGTCCAGTTAGGGACTACAAGATTAATGCCACTATTATGCCGAAAACTATAATGCTTAGATTTAATATCAATAAGGCTAAACAGTTCGCGAGCCAGGACACAGCAACCAGAATGGTATAACTGCTCGAGCCATTGGAAATATCTATCAGTATTATCAAATCAAGAAACATTCAAGAACACTAAAACTTAATTTAAAAAAGAAAATGTAAGAATATGGAACAAAGTATTATCAAGCTAACTACCTATACATATAGACATGTCATAAAGGAATAAAAAGAAATTCATAAAAATAAATAATATGTTATAGATAAATAATTATAGATATTGCTTTATTACGAATTATTGAGTCGTAATTAATTTTTATTCTGTTCGTTTCAAATTCACAACCATCACAGTTATATTGTCCGCATTATCACTATTCATACAAGCTTCTATATATGTGCAAAGATTCAAGCTTCCGTAATAAACACTAGCATCAGTGTACTTTTACCAATCTGTTCGAAGGCTTCTTTCGCGTTGACTTTCTGTTTACTTAATCTAGGCCATGCGCCATCCGTAGCAAATAGTATGTATTTCGCATCAAAATCATCATTTTTTAGATCAATTACTTTTATCTCCGCTTCGTAGCTAACAATAGGATTTTCGTAATTGCTTTTTAATTCGTAATCGCCCAGTCCTCGAGTGACGGATACACCTGATCCGCCTCGGTGCAACGCAACATATTCATTATCAATTACACCTTTTGCATTTTCAATCCTACTCTTCTCATCTGGTGTCTATAACCATATAAACAGAATATATAACATTCATTATGAGCTAGTAATAATGTGTAAAGATTGACATATAACAGAATGTGCTTATTTACTATATTTATAACATCGAAATCATTTGACAATGGGATTGAATTTCCATCTAAATTGCAACACATTTCACCATGAGTATCTCCTAAATTGGCGACGTATAATTTCTCATCATTTTCATCTATCAAGCCTATCAATGCTGTACTTCCGACTGTAATTTAAGAAAAATAATAAATTTAATTTTTCTATTCTTATTTTAGAAAATATAGGTAAGGACAACATAAGTTCTTAATACATATATTAACTTTAAGCGAGAAAAAATTACAGTAGGTATGTGCCAACGAAGGAGGCCTCCAGACCAACCAGAAAAGTTCTCGTAAGCGATTTTTGCCCCTTCCCCAAAGTTCCTATTCAAATTGAAACGTGTTTTTTTTTTTTTTCGAACATCACTATAAAATTTAGAAATTCATTTACTGAACAATAAATCCATATTTTAATATCCAGCTAATTTTGGATTTAAATGTAGGAATTTAGAAAAAAAATTCTTTATTTGAATAGGCGTGAAAATCATTTTGGGCATATTATCTTGGTAAGAAAGTTGATAATTTTAAGCTCACCGCCTTTTCCCATGCGCTCATCATCTTCTTCCAATTGTATAAATCGTGGGTTTTTTGATTCCCAATCAGATACCTTCTTAAGTTCTTGATCGAATTTCTTTATTTCTGATTTCAGAATCTCTTCATATGGTACATTACCAGACTTATGTTTCCGATACAATATTTCTTTTTCAATATTATGCAATAAATTTTTAGCTGCGCATTCCGCGACTTCCTTCACAAACATGTAACATTCGTGAGTGGAGAATTAAAAAATATAATAACACTTCATTGATACATAATGTATTCATGGACTTACAGCACCGCCATGACCATCGTACAAAGCGAACAAAGATATTTTTGCATCTTCGTTTCTTCTCATATCATATCTATCCTCCATGTAATCCATGAACTCAGTTTGTCTAGTGCAGACTGCCATATTTCTATCTATAGCTGCCTCTTCTAGCTTCCTAGGAAATATTTCATATTAATTACACATATGCGTAAATGTACATCGATGCTTTTTTTCAAAAACCACGTAAGTGCGACTTACGCAAAATTCACTTTTAAGTGGTTTCTTATGTAAAAAAAATCGAGGAATTCGATTTTGAAAACCTCGTAAGTCCAAATCATCAACTAGCGCTTCTATCCGTAAAAAAAGAAACCTCGTAAGTCTGTCATCAAAAGAAAATGCTCGTACCTCACCTGAAAAATTTATATATTTTGGACTTACGTAAGTGGTTTCTTATGTAAAAAAAATCGAGGAATTCGATTTTGAAAACCTCGTAAGTCCAAATCATCAACTAGCGCTTCTATCCGTAAAAAAAGAAACCTCGTAAGTCTGTCACCCAAAATAAAATACTCGTTCCTGAAAAATTTATATATTTGGACTTACGTGGTTTTTGAAGAAAAGCATCGACATACTCCTTTTCAAACATTGAGAAATATGGAATAAATGAAGGCATAATTAATGTACAACTTGAGGTTCATTCTTATGCCACCATGAGAAAAGTCATGCCATGAAAGATGCTTTAATAAGAAAATTTGTTGGGTTAATGCCTACCATTGGTCTACTCGTATCTATCTATCTGCAGGGACATACCGATGACATTTTTCAGGGTGGGGAGAGAAAATTGAAAATTGCCCACTAATATCATGAAATTTTACCAACATTTAACCTTTTTTTTTCTCTCTAAGAAAATAAGATAGTCCTGTGGTCTTGTTCGTCTTTAAAAATAGCTGCAATAATACCGTAGGCGAGCGAGATATTTTTCATAATTTTTTTGTTTCATCATATTGTGTGCCTATATATAGATAATTAGGTATAACGCAGCAAAGAAAAATTTTCATTCTTCAATGCTTTAATTTCAGCAAATTGTTAATTTTTTATCGATAATACGAAATTAGTGCTAAAAAAATATGTTATCTTGACAAACTTTAATAATAGGTGTAGTCCTGAATGATATTTCTTACGGTATTCGAACAACGCCTAAAAGAATAGTTCTTCGATTTTACCTATATATATTATTAGTAAGTTAGCATTTCTTCTTTAGTTGTAGAATAATAATGTACCTAGTTGGGTGAAACTTCGCTTATACGCGCTTAAAAATTGTGTTTAAACAGTGTGCGTCTGCAAAGTCGCTGATAATATCACTTTGACCGGTGACTAGGGATATTACTCGCATAATAAAAAGTCGCCGTTAGAGCGATTAAAAATTCGCTCGTAATGTCGCCTTACAATCGTTCGATACACGCGACTTTGTAAATTATGCCTATAAATTCGCCTACCTATCTTGGTCATAAAAATTTCAAGATGCCCGCGTAGGTTTGTATACAAACGCGTTGGTTCTGTTTCCCCGTTTATGAACTGACGTGTTGTGGCTATGTAGAGTTCCCTCGTTCTCACATTCAGCGTATGTTGGTAAGTTCTACATAGGTATTTCCTTATTTACTTAATGGTGTTTCATTTGCTCATAAGTGCGTATTTAAACATTTGTAAACAATCATGTGGAAAAAACCGTAAGTAATTCTTATTTATTAATTTTTATTAATTTAATCCTATATTTATTAATACATATTTAAATATAGATCAGATAATACGTAATATTATTTTGATGGGAAAAGGGTAATGAAAAGCGTTTTTTGCACGAAAAAGAAAGGTCGAGTAAAGATGGAGATTGAGCACGTATACGTGTGCATCATATAAAAATATGTAAAAATGTTTAAAAATAAAAGTAGAAACGTGGGTTGGACTAAATTTTTTATTTTTGAAACTGTTGCCTTACTGATGTATTTCTAGAATCTTAATTTTGATTTTATTATAGGTATGATGAGTAAATATATGGAAGGGAGGGAGTGAGGAAGAGAAAAAAAATATATTTTTGTATGTGTTTCGGCCTATTTTGTAATTATTTATGTGAGGCTGGATCGACTTTAGAGGAAATAAAAATATAATTTTTTCTACCTACTTGAACGTAATTACTTATTGCTTTACACTCACCTACTTTCATTTTCGATTATGCTCATAAATTTGCCGGGTAAATAAGTAACTACACAGTAGCCATAATTCAAGAGGGGTTGCTTTAGAAAATGAGTATAGGTACCAATAAGTTGAAAATTAAATCCAAGTACTCATTTCCCAAATCACCACATTGAATGAAATTGCCAACGTTTAGTCATTTTATAGTAATTTATATAATGGTTGTTTATTAGAACACTAGTGTTGAAGGTAGGAATAAGTTGAATTATAGTTGTACGTTTATACTGATGATGGAAATATGCATAGGGAAGACAGTAAAGCTGGTGATAGTGTTGCTGATATGCGTATGAAGGTTAATTTACCTATTTCTTCCATCATTTTTTTTTAATTTTCTTATTTTTTCATTTTTGTTTCAGATATTACTTACGTTCGAGAAAATTCCAATAACGGATACTTATACAATATATAATTATGTACATTTTTTTTTTTTAAGTTCGACGTAAAAATACATATTTTTCCAATTTTGTAATGGTTTTGAATATTTATAGTGATTTATTACATAAAAATTCTCGCGCATTTACTTTTTTTAAATATGAATTCTAGATTATGATTGCGTTCATTAAAATTATCATTTCACTGATATACTTCTAGGTTAAACTAATTGTTACAAAACGTTTTCTCACTTATTTTATAGAAGAAGGTCTACTGTATTAAAGAGGTGTAAAACTGTGACTTGTTCGGTGTTGTAAAATTCATATAAGTGTATAGGAGCTTTTTGAAAGAGGTGGTTATGGGTAAATTTTGAGTATCCAATTCGGAGTCTAGTTATTATCATTTCTTCTGAACGATTTTATTGAGATAAATTTTTCCTGAGTTTATAGAGTTTTTGTTGCCCAGTTGTTTTGCCAATTTGAAAGTTCAATTTTGGTGAAAAGATTTTCCATATCTTGGATTGATGTAATATCGATAGGAGAAAATTGGGTAATGGATTTTCGGTAATTATCTATTTTTTCATACCAGTAATTCTTACATGGCGTGGTATATACCTCAGTTTAATGCTAAAATTTAGATTTTTGAGGAGATGTAGTTGATATTGTGTAGAGTGGAAAGTTCTGTCGAATTCAGACACTGAGCGTGAAAGATAGGTACCTATCTAACGAAGTTAATATAAAGAAAATTAAAGATAAATACTCGATTAAAATCAAATGACAACAATGGTGCCTATCCTTCATGTCTCGACGAGGCGGATGTTTTTAATTGTGTCTGAATTCGACAGAAAGCCCCGATTGTCTAAAATATCTAACGGGGATTTTCCGAAGATAGCGTTGGTCCTGGCAGGGAACTGGCTGAAAGGATAGTCAGTCCGGCTCTAGCTACGAAAGGTGTTATGTCGACGACGTGTTTTTCAATTTCGTTAGATTTCGTGATAAGTTAATTTTGTAATCTTGCCAAGTGGCACATATTGTTAGTTGCGGTTTTGTTTTCCCTTTCGTCAAAAAAAAAAAAAGAAAAAAAAGGAAAAGAAACGAGCCAGAAGCCGGAGAGGCCACCATCAGCGTTCGCGGATCCAGGAATACGACATCGTCACTGGGCTTTGCATGACATCGTCGACGCGGAGCAGTAAATACCGCAATCGTTTATTTGTTATATGTTTATTTATGTAATCGAATGTCATTATTTTGTTACTACCCCGGGGCCTTTTTTTTTATAAATCTCCTATCTAGTCATTTTTTTTTTACGTGTTCTGTATGCCATGTCGATTCCTTTTATATTTTTTTTGCATGTAAATTAATAGCCCGAAAAACAAAATAAACACGTATTGTTAAAGAAAAACACGTCTTATATATATATATATTATTGCACGCGGCGGTAAGCCGACGCTACAATTGGACGTTTAGAACTATTGAATCGATTGAGAATTTGTTTCAAATAGTCGTTAGAGCGCTGTTTGAATCAAAAATTTCTTGTTGTCTGAAGCAAAGATGGGTAAGGTTAATAGACAATGTAGGATATTTGAAGACCCATCCTCTCTTTCTCTTCCAACCCTCCCTTCCCAAAGCATGTACGCTGTAATAGCTATCGTTTTTAAGTTGAAAACTCAGCTAAAAATGTGAGTGTAGGAGAGACTACAGTGGAGATATGTGGAGACAAACACCAAAAAACATCGCGAAAAATCGGCAAATTTTTCAATTTTTTCGTGTGTAGTTGGTCGAGGTTAGAGTAATAGTGGTTAATTAAATAATATTTTCAAATACAAGAGTTTTTTTTTCTTTTCTTGAAAATGTAGCACACGACACAAGTTTTTTGATGGATGAGTGGGTGGATTTGATACTTTCTTGTCACAGTAAATTTAAGAGCACTGCACACGACTGAATCTAAATCCTTCCAACGGGTTTTTCTCCTCAAGATACTAAGACAATGCGCAAAAAATTAAATTTACTAATGAGTAATTGAGAAGAATGGATTTACCCACGACAAACTATAGGATGCTCCGTGAAGAGTTGTGAAACCCTCAAAATGATTATTATTGATTTTAGCGCAATTTTGAATAGAATGTGTTCTATAGGAAATTTCATGATATCTTGAAAATTATATTCAGTGGCGTTGCGAAGAATTTTTCTTGGAAGGGATTTTATGGAAAAAAGTATTTGAGAAGAATCTGAGAGCCGTTGTCTCATCCCTTATGCGCACATTAAAATCTACGTCCAAGAGAATAGTCTAGTACGTATATATCTTACATCTGAAGTAAAAATTAATTTTACATAGGTAAATAGCATACCATTAAATATTGCGCAAACGACTGATTTTTCAGCATTTATTGATATAGTACAATTAGAAAATGAAGAACTAAAATGTGACCTAACGTCAAATATTACACTATCTCAAATTTGATCGACTTCAAAATTCAATTTGGCACAAAAAACAAATAAATAAATAGGATCAAAGAAACTGGATTATCATAATATTTCAGTGTACGTCTATATAATTTTACGTTTGTATTAATTCGTTTTTTTTCACTGAAAGATTTTATTTTTAAATCATACATAATCTTTAAAAGAACGAAAATTATTTCACATCATAATATATGCGTATTTACCCTTCTTTCTCCGACTTATTTGTTTGGCGTGTTATTGGAATTGCGGCTATGGAATCCTTACAGATTTTCTTATACAATGACGGCGCGCTGGACATTTGAACCGATTGAATTTCATCCGGAGGTGAAGACGGTGCAGGTTTAGGCTGCTGAATAGTAGGCTGCTGATAAATAGGCTGCTGATAAATAGGCTGCTGATAAATAGGCGCTGCTTTCTGTGTTTCTTTTCTTTTACTAAACCATCCTCTGAAGCACTACAAAATTGAAAAAGTACGATATATATTTTATAAAAATTAGTGTAACTTTATTTACAATTATTTTATATCATTTATTAAAGTTGAACTTTACCTGCGAAAACGACGCAGGGCTTGATGCAGTCATCATGAAAATTATACCGATAATTAATGTATAACGCATTTTGAATTTCATTCTTGCGAAACTTGCGACGCTATCAATGCCAAGTTGCAAAACTGAGGTGTATATGCGCTTGAACAACACTCGGACAATTTACTGAGAAGGAAAATAAATACTAAGCTAGTAATTCTTTACTGGCCTTATATGCCAAGTATATAATCTCCCTCTTATTTCCACTACTTTTAAGTATCAGCCAATGGGGCAAAAACTGAACCCCACTCTATTCAGTGTTGCGGGGTGTAAAAAAGTCAGTGGGAGCAACTGGCAAAACATGCGCATTAATATGCGATATACATATTTGTTCTTAATGGGGAAAATACCAAATCGCGTTTCAAATTTCATGAAATTTATTAAACGTGTGTTCTATGTGGGCTTCGATAATGTTCGTTTGCTTAGCTGGTAAACGAAGTAGTTACATAAAATGTACTGCTTTCCAAAAACACTTATCAGGCACATTGAAGTATTTTTAATTTCGAAACATAGAGGTCTTTATGATTTCAGAAATTGTTCTCAGACTAGGTACTATGAGTAATGAAATAGTCTAGATAGTTACAATGAGAAGATAACAATGTACCTATTCAAGATAATAATAGAAAACAATAAGTCTGTGATGCTCCCATGAGGATATGAGGAGTGACGAAACTACGAATAACGTTCATATTATTAATTTATTGGGAGCTGTAAATTAGTGGCATAAATAGACATTTCTTATGAGAAGCGGATTTATGTATTTTCATGTTCATTAGCAGAAAATAGGCCTCTCACAAGGAGACTACAGTGACTTAGCCGAGATCAACATGTAATAAGCACTTACTGTGATGCAAAAATGCAAGAAATGGAAATTCTTCACATAATTATAATGGAAGAAGCATTAGAACACCGCTGAACGTTGGAAAAAATAACATGAATGATTTTTTTATTTTTAAGTTTGGAAAATGAAATATGGCCGTCGTACATGAAAAATCTTTGAATTTCCCAAAACTAATTTCCTCAAAGTATTTTGAAAAATCATAAAATTAATCAGAGAAGAAATGCATTTAATTACTAATCTAAGAAGCTGAAATTCTTTGAGCATAACTTCGGGGCTATTTTATGACTGTCAAGCGCCAAAACAATAGTGATTTACGAAAACAAAACTCGTTTTAGCACCCTTGAATGTTGAGAGAACATTCCCTATTCCTTCACGATTAACCGGACTAAACATGAAATTAAAATATTGATATTTTTTTTGAAATTCTTGTCGGTATTTTTGAGAATTGTTATAGCGAATTGCAAGCATTCTGGTAATGCGAAGTGTACGATACAACTTAGGTATGCGTCATGCGCACATAATCCCTTATTTAGGCTGTAATTAATACGTATAGGTACCTAACACCTGCTATAATGAAATCACTTCACGAATTTTTGACAAAATATTCCCTAGCATGCGATCAACTTACGCTCATGAAAATTTTTTCATTACTCCATTTCTTTGTTCCAAACAAATTGGAGATTAGTATTATTTCTTCGAATTGCATTATTTCCTTCATAAAATTCATGAAATTTTAAAACTATCATCTAATTATAAAAGACAAAATATATTATATAAATGTTAATCTAAGTAACTGAAATTCATTGAGTATACCTTTGAGGCCATTTTACCACCAAGTATATTAAGCCTTAAAATAATATCGATTTAAAAAAAATATTTGTTTTGGAACCATTGATAATTGAGATATTGAGTAAATGATATTGTTTGTTCGAAGTTGGAAAGGCATAACATGTTCTTTGATGAAAAAAATTATCAAATTCACTGAAACTTATTTTGTTGAAATTTTTTGAAAATAGAAAAAATTGTCAAACTGACTCAAATTAATCTAATAATTTAAATTTTTGGTCATACTTCTAGGGTCGTTTTGAAACAAATAAGCGCTCCACCAAATGAATTCATTAGAAAAATAAAAATGTGTCATTTAATCCAGTACCCTCTACAAGTAATTCCAAATGCAACATCTACAACGACAAAGGTCGGAACGCAAAACTACCTATATACGTTGACAAATAATTGACACAGTGTTTTCTAACATATGCGATCGTCATAGGCTATGTAAAAATTTATCATGCTATGCCAGTATGACTCCTTTCAAATCTAAAAATTAACAATTAACATCTGTGGGAATTCATTCACGTACTGGAACTTTTATAAAATGAACAAGACAGTATCAAAAATATGATTTTATGTGGAAGTGTTACAACGTGGCGAGGAGAGGGGGAGAATATCGACGAAGAGACGAATAAAGAACCATTTATAGATTCTCTATTCTTTTATGATCAGCATGACTATACGTCTATGCGTGGAATTATTCTAGTCCGTATTTTTGAAAATTATTATCGCGAATCGCAAGCATTCTGGTAGTATGTAGTGTACGACACGATTAAGGTTTACGTTGTGCGTACGTAATCATTCATTTAGGCTATAATTAATACGTAGGTAACACCTGCTACAACGAAATCACTTCGCAAAACTACCTACGTTCACGAATTTTTGACAAAATATTCTCTAGTAAGCGATCAACTTACGCTTATGAAAATTTTTCCATTACTCCATTCCAATCAAATTGGAGATAGTATTATTTTCTTCGAATTGGATTCCTTATGCCTCTTTAGGCTATAATAATACATTACTTGCTATTGCATAAAACTACTACGCAAAATATCTACGTTCACGAATTCTTGACAAAATATTTCTTACCAGACGATTAATTTATCTCTCTTCTCTCTATATATCAAAATCAAAACGCAATCATTTTTGAGTTGCGTACGCATCCTTATTTTGAATAGCAGGTATAAAATTTATATAAAGGATAGCAGGTATACAAAAGAGAAAAAGGTTGTAAATTTTAATAAAAGCCTTGTACATTTGCAAGGGTAAAGTTATAAAATTGTTGCGAATACCAGGTATACAAAGGGGAAGAAAAGGCGATAAATTTTGATAAAAGTTTCATACATGAACAAGAATTGCGAGCCTGAATGAGCGAGAAGGCAATCCTGCTGCGGGGTTTGGGCCGCCAAGCGACTAGGAGACGGGCCCCCTTGTGCTTATGAAAATTGTTCCATTACTCCATTTCTCCGATGTTACAATGAAATTAAAAATTAGTGTCTACGAATTGCATTATTCCATCACAAAATTCATGAAATTACAAAACCAATGATAGAAGACATACATCATATGAATTTTAATCTAGCTAACTGAAATTTTTTGAGCATACATTTTGAACCATTTCAGCACTATATCAAGCTCTAAATAATATCGATTTTCGAAAAAAAAAAATTGTTTCAGAGTCCCTGAGTGTTGAACGATGAGTGTATCATGGTCATGCTTTTCGGGTTATTTTGAAACAACCAAGCGCTCAACCAAAATGAATTCTTTGAAAAAAAAAAAAAGGAAATAATGTGTCATTGAACTCAGTATCCTTCCAGTCTACAAGTAATTCCAAATTCAACACCTACAACGATGCAAGGTCACAACGCAAAACTACCTAGTTATGTACGTTGACAAATGGTTGACGGAGTGTTTTCCAACGTAAGCGATCAGCACAGGCTTTGTGAAAATTTTTCATGTCATGCCAGTAAAATATATTTCAAATCGAAAAACTTAGGTACACATAACATTTGTGGGAATTTATTCGATTTCTGTGAACTTTACAAAAAAAAAAAAAAAAAAAAAAGGAGTGAACAAATATCAAAAATATGATTTTATGTAAAAGTTTGAGCATGGGGGGAAGGATAGCGACCAAGCGGTGAAAAAAGGAAGTTTCTAGAATTTATATTCCTTCATGATCAACGTAACTAATGATGGAATTGAGAAATTTCTAATTTTTTGAAATTCTAGTTTGTACTTTTGAAAATTGTTATAGCAAATCGCAAGCATTCTGATCGTGTGAAGTGTACAATACAACTAAGGTATGCGTCGTGCCCACACAATCAGTTATTTAGGCTATAATTAGTATGTAGGTAACACCTGCTACAATGAAATCACTACGCAAAACTACCTACGTTCACGAATTTTTGACAAAATATTCCTTACTAGGTGATCATCTTATGCTTATGAAAATTTTTTCATTACTCCATTCCTCTGCTGTTACAATGAAATTAGAAATTTGTATTATTCCCATCACAAAATTCATGAAATTACAAAACCAATGATAGAAGACATATGTTATATAAATATTACTGAAATTTCTTGAGCATACTTTCGGGGCCATTTTTTTACAATATTGAACTCTTAATCAATATCGATTTTCGAAAAAAAATAAAAATAAAAATAAAATAGTTTCAGAACCCCTGAATGTTGAAATATGAGTGTATCATTTTTTTTTTTCAAAGTTGAGTTTACGAAACATGTGCTCTGGATACAGAAAATTATCAAATTGGTCAAAACTAATTTTGTTGAAATTTTTCGTTAATCTACGTATCCAAGGAACAGGTTTCGCCTTCTGGTACTTATCTCTGAGAATTTGATTGAAACAGAGAAATGGAGTAATGGAAAAATCTTTATAAGCGTAAGTTGATCGTCTGCTGGGGAATATTTTGTCAAAAATTCGTGAACGTAGGTAGTCATGCATAGTGATTTCATGTAGCAGGTGTTACCTAGTATTAATTATAGCCTAAATGAGTGATTACGTACGCACAACGTAAACCTTAGTCGTATCGTACACTTCACATTACCAAAATGCTTCCGATTCGCTATAACATTTCTCAAAAATACAGACAAGAATTTCAAGAAATTATCATTTTCTTGATTTCATGTTTAGTTAGGTTGATCATGAAGAAATTGTTCTTTTTTTATCTCTTTGTCGATAATTATCATCCCTCTTTGATTGTTCTCATACTTTCGCGTAAAATCATATTTTTTTGATATTTATTCACTTTTTCATTCATAAAATTTACAAAATGTGAATAAATGCTAGTGTTTTTGACACGAAACGAAGAATGGAATATTCGATTCTTTATTTTCCAATATTTTTTGAGGAATTCCCTTCGATATTCGATTTGCTTCGATATTCCTTTCACTTTGTTTTCAGTATTCAGGATGAATCCCATAATATATTATTATTTATGTGTTGAGAAATGGAGTAATTGGAAAATTTCGTAAGCGTAAGTTGATCGCCTGCTGGGGAATATTTTGTCATAATTCGCGAAGGTAGGTAGTCTAGCGTAGTGGTTTCATTGTAACATATGCTACCAGTCATAAGTTATACCTACGCACTAATTTTAGCCTGAATAAGTGATTGCGTGCGCACGACACTACCTTAGTTGTATCGTATGCTTCTTCGCAACTTTTCTAAATACGATTTATTTTAGCGCTTGAATGTTGCAAAATAATCTCCTAAACCACGTCCCAAAAATTTTACGCACCTACATTCATATTTCTCTTCTCTACAATTGGATGCAAAATACAAAATTCATATGTATATTAAGGAAAAATTTCATAAAATTAGTTTTTTTCAATTTGGTAATTTTTTCTATCTGAGAGCATGTTTTGTCTCCTCAAATTTGAAAAAAAAATTATTCGTTCAATAAATTTTATGAAACTTGAAACTTGATTTGTGTTTTCCTAATGAAAAGCAAATATAGTATAGAAATATGCGCATGTTTTGCCGGGCACTCCCATTAACTTTTCCACACCCCACAACACTGAATAGACTAAGGTGCAATTTATGTCCTATTGGCTGATACTCTAAATCAGTGGAAGGGGGAATTATATACTTGGCATTATAAAGCCACTGAAAAATTGCTAGCTTAGTATATACTTTCCTTCTCAGTAAAACCTGCATGTATTGTTCGAGTACATACAGACCTCAGTTTTCTATCTTAGTTTTAATAACATAACAAGTTTCGTAGGATGAAATTCAAAACACATTGTACGAGTGCAATGATTATTATTATAATTTTCATGATAAATTCAAGTACTTCACTATGTTTGAAGCAGGTAAAGTTCATTTTTAATAAATGGAATAAAATAATTGTAAACCAAGTTACACTAATTTTCTATCTAAACGAAACTTGTTATGTTATTAAAACTAAGATAGAAAACTGAGGTCTGTATGTACTCGAACAATACATGCAGGTTTTACTGAGAAGGAAAGTATATACTAAGCTAGCAATTTTTCAGTGGCTTTATAATGCCAAGTATATAATTCCCCCTTCCACTGATTTAGAGTATCAGCCAATAGGACATAAATTGCACCTTAGTCTATTCAGTGTTGTGGGGTGTGGAAAAGTTAATGGGAGTGCCCGGCAAAACATGCGCATATTTCTATACTATATTTGCTTTTCATTAGGAAAACACAAATCAAGTTTCAAGTTTCATAAAATTTATTGAACGAATAATTTTTTTTTCAAATTTGAGGAGACAAAACATGCTCTTAGATAGAAAAAATTACCAAATTGAAAAAAACTAATTTTATGAAATTTTTCCTTAATATACATATGAATTTTGTATTTTGCATCCAATTGTAGAGAAGAGAAATATGAATGTAGGTGCGTAAAATTTTTGGGACGTGGTTTAGGAGATTATTTTGCAACATTCAAGCGCTAAAATAAATCGTATTTAGAAAAGTTGCGAAGAAGCATACGATACAACTAAGGTAGTGTCGTGCGCACGCAATCACTTATTCAGGCTAAAATTAGTGCGTAGGTATAACTTATGACTGGTAGCATATGTTACAATGAAACCACTACGCTAGACTACCTACCTTCGCGAATTATGACAAAATATTCCCCAGCAGGCGATCAACTTACGCTTACGAAATTTTCCAATTACTCCATTTCTCAACACATAAATAATAATATATTATGGGATTCATCCTGAATACTGAAAACAAAGTGAAAGGAATATCGAAGCAAATCGAATATCGAAGGGAATTCCTCAAAAAATATTGGAAAATAAAGAATCGAATATTCCATTCTTCGTTTCGTGTCAAAAACACTAGCATTTATTCACATTTTGTAAATTTTATGAATGAAAAAGTGAATAAATATCAAAAAAATATGATTTTACGCGAAAGTATGAGAACAATCAAAGAGGGATGATAATTATCGACAAAGAGATAAAAAAAGAACAATTTCTTCATGATCAACCTAACTAAACATGAAATCAAGAAAATGATAATTTCTTGAAATTCTTGTCTGTATTTTTGAGAAATGTTATAGCGAATCGGAAGCATTTTGGTAATGTGAAGTGTACGATACGACTAAGGTTTACGTTGTGCGTACGTAATCACTCATTTAGGCTATAATTAATACGTAGGTAACACCTGCTACATGAAATCACTATGCATGACTACCTACGTTCACGAATTTTTGACAAAATATTCCCCAGCAGACGATCAACTTACGCTTATAAAGATTTTTCCATTACTCCATTTCTCTGTTTCAATCAAATTCTCAGAGATAAGTACCAGAAGGCGAAACCTGTTCCTTGGATACAAAAAATTATCGAATTGGCCAAAACTATTGTTTTAAAAAATTCATAACATTTTCAAACTGATTCAAATTAATCCGGGTGGGTAGTTAAATTTTTGCTCATATTTTAGGGTCATTTTGAAACAACCAAGGGCTCAACCAAATGAACTCCCTGAAAAAAAAATTTTCAACCCAGTATTCCGATAGCCAACATGTAATATTCTAAATATAACACCAACACCTACAACAACACAGCGCCGTAAAGCAAAACTGCAAAAAAAACATTTTTTATAATAAAAAACAAATAACGGTTTTTTATTGTTTAAAAACAGATTTTTCTTTTTAAAACAAAAAACCTTCATGAAAAAAAAACATGTTTAAACCATTGCTTAAAACTAGTTTTAAATCTTCTTTTTTTAGTATTCAACTATTTTAAATTTATAATGTTTATCCTCCTCAGCATAACTTCATAATTGAATAATAAAAATTAAGAATTAAGAACCATAATTATTTAATTTTTACTTGAACTCTAAGCACTACGAGCATGGAGAACCCAGAAAGCATTCTATTCGTTTAATTAATTAATAATATTGTCGTCTAACACCTGTCGCGAGTCTTGACCAAATTCAAATAAGTCAACTTATTCATTCCATCCCATAAAAATTAAATTCAAAAATTCACATTTAGCCATTATACCCTTGCCGAACTTAAATTCTCAAATTCTCAAAAGTTCAAAACATTTGAAAATTGAAATTTGAAAAAAATTTCGAAATCCAGAAGATACCTTCACAGCCTTGCAGGTAGAAAATTCTTCATAATTAGCGTTCACTGGTATTTCTTTGATTAAATACTGTAAATGTAAAGAAAAAATGAGGAAAATAAAAAACATGTTTAAAACAAAAAAAAAAAGTTTTAAACACATTTTGAACAGAATTTTGTTTTAAATTTCATTTTGTTTTTTTTTTTTTAGCATTTAAAACATGTTTTAAACATGTGTTTTAAACACTTTGGTTTAAAACGCTCAACCCTGAAAACTACCTAGTATGAACGACCACATATGGTTGACAGAATGTTTTCTAACGTTAACGATCAACGTACGATACGTAATAATTTTCATGCCATGCCAGTAGGATTCATATCAAATCAAAAAACTTACACAGAACATCTGTGGGAATTTATTAGTGCTGTCAACTTTCAAAAAAATCTAATATTCGATTTTTTTTAAAAATATTCGAATATTAGGCATGTTGAAAATCGATATCAAATGGATTATTTGATGTGGATCGAATATCGAAGTGAATCGAATTTTGAATACTCGAAGCTTCATCACAGGGATTCAAAGCAAATGAATCGTTAAACTATTGAAAGTTTTCACCTTTGAGTTTTTTAGTGGCATTGGCGAATAATTTATGAAATACAGATAGGACGTAGCAAGGCTGTAAAACCAGAACGTTTGTGGTGTCAGTTCCAGTTCTCTGGGTTTTATTTAGGGTTTTCCTGGGCCAAGGACCAGCGGAGAAGAGCCTAAACTTAAACTGAAAATTGAAGGAAAAGGAATATTTACTAAATACGATTTAGGATAAAATACGATTTTAAGCGAAAGTATTAGAACGGTCGAAGAGGGAGGATATCGATGAAAATATGAAAAAAGAACAATTTCTTCGTTAATCTCTATTCTCCAAAAAACAAATCTCCTCCCAAAAATCTAAACAATATCAGGTCTGTGCCTGTGGCCACAGCGGCAGGATACGGCACGGCAAAAAAGAATAGGTAACAGGTAAGCGTGAAATCAAGAAAATGATAATTTCTTGAAATTCTTGTCTGTATTTTTAAGAAATGTTATAGCGA
Source organism: Phenacoccus solenopsis (assembly GCA_009761765.1). NCBI lineage: Eukaryota > Metazoa > Arthropoda > Insecta > Hemiptera > Pseudococcidae > Phenacoccus > Phenacoccus solenopsis. The sequence continues at coordinate 54,615 of VFXL01000584.1, read as the reverse complement.
ATCGCAAGCATTTTGGTAATATGAAGTGTACGATACGATTAAGATTTACGTTGTGCGTACGTAATCACTCATTTAGGCTATAATTAATACGTAGGTAACACCTGCTACATGAAACCACTACCCTAGACTACCTACCTTCGCGAATTTTTGACAAAATATTCCCCAGCAGACGATCAACTTACGCTTACGAAAATTTTTCCATTACTGCATTTTTCTGTTCCTATCAAATTCAGAGATAAATATCATTTCTCCGAATTGCATTATCCTCTTCATGAAATTCACGAGATTTTTGAAATTATCACTTGGACATTTGACGGCTATGAAGCGCCAAAAGAATTCAATTTTCGTGAAAAAAGCTAGTTTTAGAACTCCTGAATGTTGAGAGATGAGTGAATTTTTTTTTTTCAAAGTTGTGAAAACAAAATATGTTACTTGCATACGAAAAGTTATCAAATTAACCAAAAATAATTTTTTTGAAATTCTTCGTTGATTCATGAATTTTCGCATTTTGCACGTAATTGTAGAGGATGCAAAAAATATTAAAGTAGGTGCCTAAAATCTTTTGCATCTACTTTTGGAAATCATTTTCTCACAATGAAGAGCTAAAATAAATCAACTTTAGAAAAAAACAAGCTTTATAGCCGCTAAATGTTGCAGAAATCAGTAAATAAGTTGTTCCAAGGTGCAGAAGTCAAAACATGGCTTCAGATACAAATATTATATCAAAGTCGCCAAAATTTAATTGTTTAAAAATTATTCGAAAATTTCAAAAATTTTCAAACTGACTCAGATTAATTGAGAATTTAAATTTTTGGTCATACTTTTAGTGTCATTTTGAAACAACCAAAAAAAAATTTTCAACCCAGTCTTCACCTAATCAACAAGTAATATTCCAAATAATAACACACCAAATTCGCATGGACTTTTAGTACGTTGTTAAGTATGCTATACCAGACGTATATTATACCAAATTTCAGCTTGATAGCCAACTTAGCAAGCAAAACCCTACCTGTACGATTATTAGTATTCTAATTAATATGCCCCAAAATTGTCTAAATTTTCTCAGATAAGGTCAAAAATGGGTTTCCTTATGATTTTTGAATTCTACGCGAAATTTTAACCCACTTTGATTGGTCGCAAGGTTACTTTTTGAAAAAGTTGAAGAAATGTATTTTTAGCTGAATTTACATACATGCTCAACTTCAATATACAATTACTAGGTATTGTGACCACAAATTTTTAAGAACGAAGGTTCGGTAGGTTCGAAATGCGTTTCTTTACCAATGTGTGAGCGATTTTTTCGGTCCCCGGGCATAATTATACTCATAGAACAATTTAAGTGTGAAAAATGGCGAAAATTACATAAAAACTGCAATAAAATGCAGTTGTGACCGCAGCCAGTAGATTTGAACTCATATTTATATTCAGTGGACACCCCCTTTTCTAACCCCGTTGAGTTTCTTTGGTTTCCTTGAAGGTCAAAAAAAGAGGGTTTTTAGGTCCCAGCCCCCCATTGTGACCGCGACCATCGCTAAAATTATCATATTTCCTAATGCCCAACCTATATCTACCTATTGCCAGTTGAATTTTTTGGTCCGCAAAAAATCCAGCCAAATCCGGTTTCTAAAGCACTTTTTCGAGATGGGCTGCAGACTATAAGGATGTATTATGTTTCTGTTTAAAGAAATTTATCCTTGATGAAATATAAACTTTTCCTCTATCGTGCTACTTCCTTAAATTTTGAACTTATGGATAAATCAACTTACCCAAGAACATATTCGTATAGGCAACTATACATACACCATTATAATAAATTGTGGATATGGTATAGTTAACTTACCCATGAACATATTCGTATAGGCAACTATACATACACCATGATAATTATTATATTTAAATTTTGATTTGAAAAAATTATAAATCATTTGGTAAAAGGCTGATGTACGTAAGAAAAAATTATAATGCTTCTGATTTTTTTTTTTTTGATTTTGAATTGATAATTCAAACAGCTGTGCCTCCTTCAATATGAAGGTAGATAAAAATTTCATATGACATTATTTTGTTTCACTTGGCAAGTACTATCAGATTACATTATTTTAACCTCATCAAAAAACCGGTTCATTAAAAAAGGAAAGTTTCAACTTTCTTTCCTCCTCACAAGCTTTAAACTCAAAATGGACACCCACGATTTTGATTCTTATGGTACTACCACTAAGTGCATACTATAAAATGGAACACTTTTCATCCCAATCCGTGAGGGGCAGTTCACGAAGTTCCTTACAGTTAGATCAAAGTAAGATGTACGATATCATATAATACTTATTATACATGTTGGGTTCATCAAAGTGTTCTGTGAATGAATAAGGTAACAGGTGGAACCAAGGTCGAACATAGTACATCAGTGTAATAATGGGTTGCATGCCTTAAGTGATGAAGGGACAAACTTATGCAGTTTTGAAAAAAAAATCAACTTGATTGCATGTGATTTTCAAACTTTTATATTTTCATCAATAGTACATAATAAATTTTGAAGTAAGAACCTTGATACTACAATATTTATTACTTAAGATTATTCACGAAAAATTAGAAAAAACTACATTTTTTATCACGTTTACGTATCTCTTCCACCTCACAATTTTTTCATCAGCAAAACTACACTATAATTTCAACATTTTCGCGCAAACGACCTATCATTATGCGGCGTTGTTGACAAAATAAAAATTTTCCAAGTTGCTCTGTATCAAGCTGAAAGAAATATTTTTCAAAATTTCACATTTTTGCCCCTTCATCATTCGAAACAGGCAACCCATCATAAAATTGATGCATTATGTCTTGCTTATCATCTGCCCTAATTTGAGGTTATCACTCCTAAAACACCCAGTAAAAATGTAATTCAGATTTGTGCTTCTAAATTCTAAAATATTACTGTTTGGTAAACTTTTGATTTTTGCATGTAATTCCAATTGTGTTTATAATAATTGAAGACGTAGGCGGTTGTACGCTTTAATACACGTTGCATTGAATTTTGATATGAAATGTCATATGACTTTTTTGAGCCTATTTCCAATATGATAAAAGTATAATAATAGATACAATATAAATGTAGGTATATGTATTATTCCTTTTTTGTGACATTGTGGAGTGAGGACCTTTTCCATCCGTATTTCCAATGAATAAACGCATAGAATGTATAACTTGAGTTTCATTACTGTGCAACTTTGAGAAATTAAGTCATGCTATAAAACAAGGTTTAAAAATATTTTTTTTTGGATTTATGCCTTCCAAAATAAATGATATTTGAAAACATGATTTTAATCTACTGTAGAAAAAAATTAAATTGTGCCCCCACAGTTTGCGACTATATTAAAAACAATTTTTTTTTTACATTAAAGAAAACATTTGAAAAGTTTAGTGATGAATTATAATTTAATATTTCATTATCTGATCATTTTTACATTCAAAGTTGTAAGTTTAAACTGAATTTCAAATTGAAGTACTTTCTAATTTGAAAAAGTACTAAGATCCGTTGCACACAGTATATTATAGCTTTAGGTCTCTACTAAGACGCCTTTCATTAAGGCGGTGCTTCGGAAAATAAGTTGGTGAATGCGAAAAAGTTGATTTTTTATTTTAAAAATGAAAAAATTGTAAAAATAAATCCTAAATGCCCTGAAACAAAGTCTCTAAAACACTATATTAAAATTTCAAATTATTTTGTTACGTTATTTTTGAGAAAAACACTGTCAATAAAAATAGGATATAATTTTTATTAGCAGTGTTTTTCTCAAAAATAACGCAACGAAATGATTTGAAATTATAATATATTGTTTTACAAACTTTGTTTAAGGGTATTTAGCATTTATTTTTACAATTTTTTCATTTTTAAAATAAAAAATCAACTTTTTCGAAATTACCTACTTATCTTCCGAAGCACCACCTTAACCATTTCCCTGAGCGCGACAAGGAGATTGTTATAGGCACAACCTTGAGTGGAATTTATTCTACTTCACCGCAGAGGCCAAAGCACCACCCTCTCCACCTCTCATTGCTCTTGGCCGCATATCGACACCAAACTCTTGTTTTCTCCCGTGCACATAACAACAAGCATCATGGATAAACAGTTCTTCCAAAATCAAAAATTTAAATTCATAAACTATTCCACAGTGCTGCCTCTCGCTTTTATACCTGCAACGCTGCGGACTTATCTTTTTTGCAGTATACGAACTAGATCTAAATGACACCGAGGAGCGTAACCGCGATGAATTATACCCGACCTAAGGTCAGTCTTGAATCAAGCATAACACCGAGAAACCCACCCAGTTGGGTGAAAATTCGCTCTAAAATTCGCTTGCGATTTCCGTGGACTAATCGCCCGTCTTTTCTGCCTATAATTTCGCTGGTAAATTCGCGTGAAATATCGCGGTTGCGCGTCGCGGTTCATTTTAATAGCGACTGCGCATCTAAATTCGCGTTTTATTTCGCTAAGCGATATTTCGGGCGATTATAGGTGCGCAGTCGCTATTAAAATGAACCGCGACGCGCAACCGCGATATTTCACGCGAATTTACCAGCGAAGTTATAGGCAGAAAAGACAAGCGATTAGTCCACGGAAATCGCTAGCGAATTTTAGAGCGAATTTTCTCCTTTTCAACATTACAAATATACGCATATATATATTGGCGCATGAACATAGAACATAATATATATTTTTATTTTAATACTTTAATTTTTTATACACTGTGTCTAACTGATTTTAACACCCCCAAGTGCGAAATTCCCTTTCATGGAAAAAAATATATCACCTATTTCATTTTATTTGGCGTCATTATGGCATAATGAGTAATTTAAGACTTATAACTACTTTAAATAATTTTTATCCTATTGTAAAACTATATGCGCGAATGTAATTTTTTCTAGCTCATTTTTTCAGAAGTTGGCCATATTTTGAAAAACTGTTAAAATGTGCATTTATTTCGAGTTAAAAAAAATTAAAGTTCATAAAGAGAAAATACAGTGTATGAGAAGCACATTAGAAAAAAAAATCGCGTAATTCATACCCTTTTTAACGGGTTTGAACATTTTTATATTTAGAACATATATCAACGCGAATGTTCAAGGTCAAATATGTTTAAATCGTGTATCTTGAGCGTAACGAAACGCGAGCGCAACGAAAATATTCCATGTACAACCAAAAATTAAAAGGAAGAAAAAATGAAGAAATTCTGGGTTTTGTTTACCCCCTCCCCAAATATGGTCGAAAACCGTTAAGAGATTTTTGATTTTACGAGTCAAATCTGACGGGTAAAGGTGCCCCAAAAATGAAAAATATCGTAATAAGAACATGAAAAAATATGTGGAGCCCTATTCAAAATGTTGACCTTCCTCCCTCCTCCATTTTGGGGTTGGGAGTGCAGATTATGGTTAAAAATCCCTAAATGTTAATTCGAACTGAAATCCAAAATTTTGTCAAAATCGAACCAGTGTAGTTGCGGAGGAGAAGAGTCACAAAGAAAAAAATCAAACCATGCAGATTCATAATTATAAGTATATTTATTTAAAAGTCACTAAAACTTAGCGTCTTGTTGATAGCAGATGAATTATTCGACTCAGCAGGCACCACAGGTGATGGTGTTGATGGTTGAGTCATCATCATGCTGTCATCAGTGACATTACTTATCGACACTTCAACAAAAAAATGTGAAAAAATATTAATATCAAATGATTTCATCGTCAAAGTCTTAAAAAAATTATCTTACAGCAATGGTTATACTTACCCTATTATCAATATCTTCCCCCTTATTTAGTACCTTTTCCCCTCTCTTCAACGTATCATTACATGTGAAGGTGCTACTGTTGGAGAACAGGACTTTTCCCCTGATGAATTCGACGACTGAAAATATATGTCATTTCTTAAAACTTATCAAAATACGTATTAGACACTGATAGAAATTTTTTTCTATCACTATACCTCAGACTCTGACGATTCAGCATCCCGTTTTCTTTTTGCGTAAAACAGCTCCTTCCTACTCGTTTCCCGTCAAAATAATATTCCTTATTTCCTTTCCTAATGTAATATAAAAATATTATTAAATTAAATAAAAAATTGACGGAAAATTCGAGTATATTTATTTATAAAGTAGGTACCTACCAATAAGTTTATCTATTTATACATGTAATATGTATTGAAAATTCATAAATACTTACCCACTTCCTCCAGACATGATAATGGGGCACTCAAATATATGTAAATTAAAAAAATAAAATTTAAAAACATATACGATAAGTCGCACAATAATGTTCTCGTTATTGATGCTTAGGCGCGCGTATAATAATACGTTGGTACTTGATAGCGTCTCTAATATACGCACACTACCACACTTATTTATTGTATCGGTATAACGTGCACGATTCTATTTAAAAATTAACGAACTCGCGCAAAGGCGAAATCTTAAGCGAATATATGGGCGATTTTTTGAGCAAATCAACTGTAGTTTTTTTCGCTGGTAATATCGCCCATTAGCGCGAATTTATAAGCGATAATATTATTTTATATCACCATAATTAGCGACTAGCGATATTTGAATCGCTGTGAACAGCGATCAGCGATATAAATCACGCTGGTTGCTGCTTTTGGCGATTTTATGCGCGAAATTTCCGAGGAATAACGCGATTAACCGCGATTTTAGTTGCGTATAGGCGAATTTTCACCCAACTGGGCAATTTCTTCTATTTGGGCAGTGGGTTCATGAAGGTAGCCGGAGGAGCAATCAAAGACTTGCATGTAACCAAACTTTACCTGCTGAATTTGCAATATTTTTATATCGGAAAGAAACTAATTTTGTCTTACTGAGATTAAGGAGCAAAGATGCTTTTTCTTTTTTTTTTAATATTTTAAAACTACTAAGAGGTATTGAATTGATTAATGTGGTTAATTTCTGTATTTTGAAGTCAAAGTCACAAATAGGTTAATACAATATTACCAACATTCAAGAAAATTATAGATACCTATATTAGAATGGAGTGAAAAAGAATAAATTTTCATGAAATTTCAGTATGTTTTTTATAATAATAGAATAATCAGCATTATCGAATCATGAAATATTTAAGAACACAGAAACTTAATTTAAAAAAGGAAATATAAGAATATGGAACAAAGCATTATTAAGCACACTATACAATCATGTATGTATGTTTATGTTATAAAGGATTAGAAACAAAATCATAAAATTACATTCATTATGAAATACATAATATAATCATAAAATACCACTTTATTACGAACGTTAGGTGGAAATCAATTTTTCTTCTGCCTTTTTTTCACCCACAATATCCTTTAAATTCACAACCATCACAGTTATATTGTCCCCATTACCCGGATTCATAAATTTTTCAACAAATGTGCAAAGATTATGGGTTCCGTAGTAATCGGCAGGTGTGTACTTTTCATTAATTTTTTCAAAAGCTGTTTTCACGTCGACTTCTCCATTTTTAGTTCTCGGCCATCCGCCATCCGTAGCAAAAAGTATGTATTTCGAATGCTCTGATAATGGAAAATCTAGAACCTCAGGTTCATAGCTAACAACAGGGTTTTCATAATTTTTCTTAAAACCGTAATCTCCAAGCGCTCGAGTGAAGGATATACTTTTTAGCTCCTCGTCCACTAAAATTATTTCTTCTTTAGGGTCATTATCAGTCACTTCAATTATACCCCCTGCATTTATAATCCTATCCTTCTCTTCAGGCTAATGATGTAAAAAGATTAGATATGATGTTCATAATGAGTTACTAATAATGTCTGAAGATGAATTGACAAATCATGATAAAGTGCGTATATTTACCCTATTTTTGAGGCTGAAATCTTTTGACAGTGGTATTCGCGTTCCATCTGAACGACAACACATTTCACCATGAGAAGTTCCTAAATTAGCAACGTATAATACCTTATTATTTTCATCTATCAAGCCTATCAATGCTGTGCTTCCTGTAATTCAAGAAATTATGTATCGCATCCTTCTATACTTATTATATGAAATGTAAGTAGTAATAAAATAAATCTTATTGCATATATTCGCTTTATACAAAAAACAATACAGTGTACTATTTAAGGGAATCCTCCAGACAACAAAAAAGTTTGCCAAAGAGCGCATTACAGTCAGGAAAATTTCTTGTCCCAATTTCCGTTAAAATTTAAAACTGTTTTTTAGAGCATTAAATCATAAAATTTTGGCATTTTTGTAAGGAGCTATACGAAGCTCTCGTAATTTTGCATTTAAATACAGAAATTTTGTATCAGGTTTAAAAGGAAAAAATGTCTTAATTTGACAGGTGCAAAAATCACTTCGACACACTATTTAGGTAAAAGAGTAGATACATATACAATCTTACGCTTACCGCTTCCTGTAATATGCTTTATGTTCGGCTTTTCGTATTCGTAGTAAACCGGGCCCCAGCTATGGTTATCTTGATGGATCAATAATGATTCCGAATCATAGACGTGTTTAAGATTCTCATCGAATTTCATTATTTTTGATTTCAGAATGTTTTTATAGTCATTTTCATCTTGCTCATTCAATATTCTTTCTTTGATATTGTTCATAATATTATTTAATAAATTGTTAGCTGCACATTCCGCGACATTCTTTGCAAACATGTAACATTCACAAGTCGAGTATCGAGTATTACAAAACAAAATTAATGCTTTATTGATACATAATATACTCATGGACTTACAGCACCACCATGACCATCGTACAAAGCGAACAAAGATATTTTTGCATCTTCGTTTCTTCTCATATCATACTTATCCTCCATGTAGTTCCTGAAAGGTGTTTTTTTAGCGCAGACTGCGATATTTCCATCCATAGCTTTCTCAGTTGGTCTATTAAGAAATAATTCATATGAATAATAATATACATAAACATTTGTTTCCTCATCTATGAACTAGTGTGGTGTGTCTATACAGAGTTCCTTTGATTATAATTATAGTTAAAGCCGAGTTCCCGCTCTCCCTGTATGTTGGTAGTTCCACATAATATTTCTTTGTGTTATATTCATACTGATGATAAAAATATACATAATGAAGGCAGTAGAACTGGTGGTAGGGTAAAATCAAAATGAAATCGGTTTTGAGATGCGCGCGCATCCTTGTTTTGAACAGCAGGTATAAAAGGTATGAAGGATAGCAGGTATACAAACCAAAGGGAAAAAAGGTGATAAATTTTAATAAAAGCCTTGTACATGGGCAAGGGTAAAATTATAAAATTGTTTAGAATGGTAGATATACAAAGGTATAAAGGAACGAGCCCATTCTGAAAGGAAGAACTCTTAGTAGAAGCAACAAATAAGAATAAATTGGGTTGTGCAGTTTGTAATGTAGCAGTACTTGTCTGATAAAATAACTTTTTTTCTTCGTTTAATTTTAATTACGATTCTTAGCGAGGAGGCAATACGAGAAAGCGAAGAATGTCGTAGGGGTGATCAAATAATACAGAATATTATTATTGATTATATGCAGTCCATGTACATCAAATTTGAGTTATTTGAGGCTCCTCAAGATTTCCTGAAATTTTCACCATTTAAGATTTCGAGTTTATTTCGACTAAAACTCAAAAAGCCATATTGTAATCATCGACTGACCTTGAACACAAAGTTCGAGCTTTCTAGACAAGTGAGGAAACGCCCTTTTTATGCGGAAAAGAAAGGTCGAGTAAAGCTAGAGATTGAGCAGGTAAGTGTGCGTGATTTATTATAAAATCATATAAAAATTCATTCGCATTTACTTTTTTAAATACGAATTTTGGATTACTATTTCGTTAATTATAATTATCATTTCACTAATAATTTTAAATTCATGACTGAAAATAATGCAATATAATAAGCTAAATAATGATCGAGAATTCATTAAAAAAGGGTTGGAAATTTTACACAAAAATCTGCTGTGATAAAAAAGTGTATAATTTAGTCTCACAGCAATAAATTATGCAATATTATAGGTGCAGTCGGTATTCAAATGAAACGCGAATGCGCATATGCCATTTCATAAGCGAACAAATATGCGCGGTCGCCATTCAAATAAAACGCGATACGCATACGCGATATTATAACTTTATAAGCGAAGAAATAGGCGACTTTCTGGGCGAAAAAAAAAAGAATTTGTCCTGGAAAGTCGCTGCGATTTTGACTGCGTATTTATAGGCCAAATTTGACCCAACTGGGGCTCAGATAAGAAGTTTTGTTGCTACGGGGTTTTATGTAGCAAAGTTCCGAGATGAATCTAAGAGCCGTCATCTCCTCTCTTTTCTCATGCACACAATTTCTTATATACACCTAAGATTCAGCATTTTTTTATGATTTCAAACTTATACTTACCTAATTGGTGATAATAAACTATCTTATTTGTGAAATAACAAGCTTTCTATAAATTTAGTTACTTCAAAAATATGTTGTTTAAAATGTACGTCCAAGGAAAATCTACATACATGTACTATACCCTGTGTCCAACTGACTTTAACACTCCCAAGGGACAAATTCCCTCCATCCACAAAAAAGTATTCATTATTTCATTTCTTTTCGTTTCTTTTTATGGGATTAAGAAATTAACACATGATTTGTTTCTCTATGAATTCAATCTATAAATTACAAGATTATGAATGTTTTTAAACTTTCAACGTTTCATTACAGTTAATTTTGCAACACTGATTTTGGAAGAAATGAATTTAAATAAATCAAATAAACAGTAAAAAATTATTTAAATCATAGAATTTGAGTAAAAGAAGTCTTAAATCATTCATTATGCTATACTGAAGTCAAACAAAATAAAATAATTGATATTTTTTTCATGAAAGGGAATTTCGCGCTCGGATGTGTTAAAATCAGTTAGACTTAGACACATTATATATATCACGTGAGATTAGTGTTGCCAGGTTGGGCGATTTTTCCCAAAATGGGCAACTTCCAACATGATTTTTGCGATCGAAAATGTAGAATGGCGACTACTCGCAAATTGGGCGATTTCTTACTATGCCAAAATATATAACAAATTCATTCAATATCACCCTTCTGACCAGTTTAATTTTTAGACATTTTTTGATTTTTGTACGAATCAATGAATCATCAATTATTAATAACTCCAAAGAACTGGATTTCATATCCTTCAATTCAAATTTAGATGATCGTAGAAATCGCTCAGGGTTTATTTATAAGTTTAGTCGATTTGGGCGAGTTGAGTCGACGAAACTTGAGACTTCAACCATGATAAATCTGGTAACACTGCGTGAGATGTAAAAATTAATTCTGCATAATTAATGTAACATACACCGCGCAAACGACTGATTTTTTGGTCACTTTCTAACGTACATTAATATGAGAAAGTGAAGAACGAAGAATTGTAAATTCATCTTATTAAAAAAAAATATAAAGAATGAGTAAAAAAGAATGTAACCTCACGTCAAATATTAGATAAGATATAAATAAATGAAATATATTGAAAGAAACTTTAGTAATCTGTTAAAAAACAAAAAAAATGAATAAAAACCATCACTTCATTTAAATGTAAGTAATGAACATTTTTATATAATACATATAATATTATTTTGCGTTGATATTATTACGTTTTTTTATTTTTTTTAATTTTTTTGAACAACACATGATAATGAAAAAGGGAACTTATTTCACTTGAGTAGGTAATGTATATTTACCCATTTTCCTGCACTGTTATTACATTTCGTGTGCTTGGAATTGCAGCTGCGAATTTCTCACAGATTTCCTCATACATTAACTCATTGCGAATCCAAACAGATTGAGATTGACTCGAAGATGAAAGCGGCTGATGACTAAGCTGCGGAGGAGACACGTCATCTTCATGGCTTTGTTTCCCTTCACCAAAACACGAGCTCTACAAAATTGAAAAAATATGATATATATTTAAAAAAAAAATAGTGTAACTTAGTTTACAATTATTTTATATAATTTATTAAAGATGAACTTTACCTTCAACAAAGTCGCAGTGCTTGATAAAATCATCATGAAAATCATACCGATAATCACTGCATAATGCATTTTAAATTTCATGTTATGAAACGTGTTACGTTACTAATGCTAAGTTGAAAAACCGTACTTAAACAGTACACGCAAAACTTATTGAGAAGGAAAGTATATGCTAAGCTTAAGCTGGTAATTTATCAGGGGCTTTATGACGCCACGTTTGCCCCTTTATTTCCACTACTTTTAAGTATCAGCCAATGAGGCATAAATTACACACTGGTGTATTCAGTATTGCAGTGTGTGAAAAAATCAGTATGAGTGCCTGGCAAGACATGCGCATACGCATATACGATATATTTTTGTATTCCATGGGAAAAACAAAATCATGTACTTCGACGATGTTCGTTTGCTTAGCTGGTTACCCAAGTAGTTACGTAAAATGTGTTGTTTTCAAAAAACACTTGTCACGTTGAAACGTTTATAATTTCGAAACACAGAAATCTTTATAATTTCAGCAATTCATCTTCGGGCGAGGTATTAAGTAGTATAATAAGATAGGCACGAAGAAATATCAATGATATATAATTTTACGTGAAAGAATGTGAAGGGGCAAGAGGAGGAGAAAATTGACAAGAAACGGAGAAGGAACAATTTTTACATTCTCTATTCCTGCATGATCAACTTGACTAAACTGAGAATAAAAAAATGAATAATTTTTTGAAACTCTAGTCAGTATTTTTAAGAATAAATTTTAATAATAATAGAATAATCAGCATTATCAAATCAATAAATATTAGAGAACAAGGAAACTTCATTTAAAAAGGAAAATGGAAGCATATCAACAAAGCATTATTAAGCACACTATACATATACATATCTTATAAAAGATTAAAAAAAATCATGAAATTATATCTATGTAATACATATAATCATAAAATACCGCTTTATTACGAATATTTAGGTGGTAATTAATTTTTCTTCTGCCTTTTTTTCACCTACAATATCCATTAAATTCATAACCATCACAGTTATATTGTTCCCATTATTCTCATTCATAAGTTTTTCAACATATGTGCAAAGATTGTAGGTTCCGTAGTAATCGGCAGGTGTGTACTTTTCATTAATTTTTTCAAAAGCTGTTTTCACGTCGACTTCTCCATTTTCAGTTCTCGGCCATCCGCCATCCGTAGCAAAAAGTATGTATTTCGAATGCTCTGATAATGGAAGATCTAGTACCTCTGGTTCGTGGCTACAGTCTTCATAATAATTGCCAAGCGGTCGAGTAAAAGGCAAACTTTTGACCGCCTCGTCCACCACAACTGCTTTTTCATCGTCATCAGTATTCTCTACTTTTTCAATTTTACCCCATGCATCATTAATTCCATCATTCTCCTTTCCAGTCTAATGATATAAACAGAATATAACGTTCATTATGAGTTAGTAATATGTCTGAAGATTGATAAAGCAAAACAGAATCTATTTATGCTTACAATATGAGAAAAATCGAAATATTTTGCCAAATTGATTGGCTTTTTATGTGAATTGCAGCACATTTCGGCATAAGTATTTCCTAAACTGGCGAAATATAATATCTTATTTTTTTCATCTATCAAGCCTATCAATGCTGTGCTTTCTGTAATTCAAGAAAATCATGTATCGCATCCTTCTATACTGGTTAAAGCAGATATAGGTAGTAACAAAATAAATCTTAATGCATACATTTGCTTTACACAAGAAACGATATATTGTACTATACAAGGGAACCCTCCAGACCAACAAGAAAAGTTTGACGGAAAGCGCATCATCTGGAATCTCAGCTTAAAAATTTAAGCTACTAAAGTTGACATAGATGAGACATACTTAGAAGAGAATAAAATATCAAAAAATGAGTAAAATCAAAAATAAAAGATGAACCTATTGCCTAAAGCGAAAGAAAAGGGATTGATTTCATTTAAAAGCATCCAGCCAAACAAATTCTGAAAATGGCCAGTGCGGTTTCGCGTTAATTTTTTGGAAACAACAGTTGAAATTCCTAAAGCCTTTAATTTTGATGATATGTTTCATCCACCCAACTCACTTTCATCTGATTCATGAACTGACAAGTTGTTCCCGTCTTTCAATGGGTTTAATTTAAAAAGTAACTGTAAGAAGATTTAATGTAAAAATAGATCGAAAGGAGATACCTAGGTTATCTAGATAGGTGAGATATCGTTAGAATACCAGGCTTATTGGTTTTCAACTCCTAAACTTGGTATCCGCTCAAGGTACTAAATTTTTTGAAGGAATATTACTACCATAGAAGAACGTAGGAAACGTTAGAATTCCAAAAATTGATGAAAAAAATATGAAAAAAAAAAAAGTTGAATAATATTTAATATTTTCAATCACTAACTTGCTTAAATAGAAAAGAAAATTAAGGAGTTCGATGGGTGAAATGTCATCAGAGTAAAGCGTCAATGATATGTCGAAAGAGTTGAATTAAACATCTATCATTTTTTGTTTCTTAATCAAAAAAGTGAAACCACTCTTCTGGGGGCTGTTTTCAGTATTTTTTTCGGTTTTAAGGTGTTTCCTGATGAATTTCAGTCCATTTCTATTTACGCAATAAACTCTTCTGCTAGCAATTTCAATGTGAATTTCGCTTTTTACATTCGTTTCATGTATAGTTTCATGCTAGCTGCCTATAATTCAAAAAATTTTGTGAGGAAATGTAAGACTCGGGCATCCTATTTTGGGAAGAGAGTATACAATTTTACGCTTACCGCTTCCTATAAAACGCTGTATGCTCTGATTTTTATTCTTTTCTTCGTCAGAATATGGGTGGTAAGGTCTGTCCTCAAGTGGGAGATTATCATTTAGCGATTCCAACTCCAAATCATAGAGATATTTAAGATTCTTATCGAATTCCTTTATTTCTGATTTCAGAATCTCTTTGTAATTCATATCATCTGTATTTTGCAGTTCCGTTATTTTTGTATCGATATTACTCAATAAATTGTTAGCTGCACAATCCGAGACAATCTTTACAAACATATATAACATTCGTTGAGAATTAAAAAATAAAATTAACGCTTTATTGATACTTAATATACTTATAGACTTACAGCACTACCATGACCACCGTACAATGCAAACAAAGATATTCCACTAAGAGTATTTCTTCTCATATCATATTTATCATACATGCAATCCTTGAAACGTGTTTGTTTAGCGCACACTGCCACATTTCCATCTATAGCTTTCTCATCTGTTGGCCTATTAGGAAATAATTCATGTGAATAATACGTGTACAAATGTACATTCTTGTTTTATTATTGTGCCGCAATCGATTATAAAATGTCTGAAAGTTTATCTAAGTAAAACAAATAAGCATAGGATTTACATATTTTCTTGGTTATTAAGAACTGAGTAGAGTGAGTACCTACGGCCTACCTACTGTCTATGCATTGAATACGAGTAAAAAACGATAGCGATTATAGCCTACAGGATTTGCGAAGGGAGGGTTGGAGGAGGGTGGGGTCTTAAAATCTTTACGTTTTGGACCATTTGTAATCATCTGGCAAATGTCCAACTTCTTGGTATACCGTACGTCCCACTGATTTTCGACTTCCTCAGCGCAAAAAACTCTGACAAGTGGCTTTAATAAAAGTAGTTTGGATTCGCTGCGTGTGGTACCACAGACTAAAACGCGGAGATCTTGAATCAGTACTACCATACAACGAATCCAAAACACTGCTATTTGAACTACTAGAGATTTTTGCGCTCAGGGGGTCAAAGATGAATGGACACATAGTATATATATTTCCCGCACGCGTAGCGCTAATGGGTATTCATCAAATTCGCTCAAAATTTGGTGAGAGGCTCTTCTTGAAAATTTAAAAAAACGTATTTTTTTATTTTTTTTATTAAGTTTGAAATGGCGGATTACTCAAATTTTGAGGGAGGCTGGAGAAGAGGCAAATGACTGAAATTTTTTGTTTTTGATCTCATTTGAAAGAGTAACTTACGGATACCAACATACCCAAATTTGAGCTTCTTAAGTGTATTTTGATGGGCGTTGGAGCAGAAAACGGCTTTTTGAGGAAGTTTTGAGTTATAAAATATCTTGAATCTTTCATATCTTCTCACCTAATCAACTTAGAAAAATCAAACTTTATGTGTGGGGTTAGTTTGTGACCAGAATATGACCTCTTAAATTTGGGTCAATATGAATCTGAAATGGCGGAATATCAAAATTTGAGTAGAGCTTGAGGAGCCTTAAGTTGGTAAAAATGTAATTAATATGAACTCACATATGATTATTGGCGATAAGAAGTATACTATGTCTTCAGTTGACCTCCATACATGATGATGGAGGAGAGAAGGAGGGGTTATCAACCTGAAATTGTGGTGGAGGTACACGAGTGGTCAAAAATTTTTTATAGCGGCCTTATATGATGAAATGAGCCCAAGTGACTAACTTATTCGGATTTTAGCTTCCCAAGTAAATTTGGAGGGGAGTTAATGCAAAAAATGGCTTTTGGAGGGAAAATTGCTGCAGGAAATTTCATGAATCATGCATATCTTGTCATCAAATCGGCCTGGGAAGATTAAACTGCGTGTGTAGGATTAGTTAATGACCAAAATATGACTTCTTCACTTTGGGTCAAAATGGATTCATGTCAAGAAATATAATTCAACTTTTTAAGTAGTTTTGGAAGGGATGGGGTAAGGTTTTTCAGACCTGGTATTGGGTGTGGCCCGTAGTCATGAAGGGTTTAGCAACGTTATTACCAAACCAGAACAGGCACCAGTTAAAAACTCAGCTTCAGTAATATAGCTATGCTGCTTATGTTTTTTTTTTTTTAATTTTCAGGCGACATCCAAATTTCTACAAGCTTTGCTATACTGACCTCAAACGTCCAATTTATCACAAATCTAGTCATCTCTGAAGGTCTTTAACTTTTTCTATGCAAATAGTTTGACAAAATTAATTTTTTTAAATTCATCTTTTATAATAGTGAGTAATGAGTATACAGCAGATAATTATCAGCAATAAAGAAGGGAACGCTTCAAAAATTCAGACATGATGTGACTTATAAAAAAAAAGGAGAAGAAAGACCTAAGAAAAAGGAATTTGGCATTCTCAAAATCAAAAAGACTGTCTTAATATTTTATTTGTTATGTATATATTATCATGCAAATACAATATATAATTATTATTTCCAAAATTTACAACTATTTCTGATCTTTTCTATTCCTTTTGAATATTTGAAGCTTTTAAATCATGTACCTACACAAATTTGTATATTGAGAATCTAAATAATGGTATAAATCACGCAAAAGGATAGGTATATGACTGCACTTTAGATAAAATAATGCTATATTATGTATATCAATGAACACTGGCCTCATAACGGCCTTAAAAACGGCAAAATACGTGTGTATTTTTACCAGAAATTGAAAGTTAAAATTTTTAATTCCTGGTAAAAATAAGCTTTAAAACACATTCGCAATGCAACTTGAAAAAATGTAGGAACTAAAAGGTTGTATGATGAGTTAACTGCACTTTTCCATTACTGATTAAGAAAAAGTTGGTGGTAAAAGGTTATAACATTGATCATACTCTGATTTTCCAAAAATTTCAAACAAAATCCTTCCAGCTAAAAGGTTTTATCGAAACTCAGTATTCCAAAAACTAGTTTACCGAATGCCAATAAAAAATTGCGAGCTATTAGGAAACAAGTTGATAACCTTTTACCACCAACATTTCATGATAGTTTCGCTTATTACCAGGGAAAGGCAAAATTTATGCTTTTTGCATATTTCTCTAGTTGTAGATTATCGAACATATCGATAATTTCTTTACGAATTGGAACATTCTGATGAAAATAAGCCCAACATGTTAGCGCATATTTTTGCATATTTTGGTAAAAATCCCGCATTTTCGCATAAAATGACTTTTTTAGGGAATATTTGAGAATAATTTGCTACTTTTCCTTAAATTTGGCTCTTTTTCGTGAATATTTCGATTATCGATTAATTTTCAGTATTTACCAAGATAAAAAATTTTCTGTTCTAAAAAAAATCTAAAAAAAAATTGAATACATAAATTTCCTACTCTAAACTTTTGTTCTGTGATTTACAAAGCAAAAAATCTTTGTTGGTATTTTAATCTGTGCCACGAATTTGTGAAATTTATTTTCTACCTGGTTATTTAGTTGAATAGAATGATATTACAATTTTACGAAACTGCTTCAAAAATCCTCTATTTTGATACTCATATTGTATGGGGGATATTTTCGCATATTTCCCTTTTTTAGGGAATATTTAGTGCATGTTTTATCTCTTTTTAGCGGAAAAAGCATATGGACTGCATTACGCAACAATGTTCCAAGTGAAATGAGGCGCCATAGACTTGTTGATCGATCTTATTTTTGTTTTTAATGAGAAAAACTACTAATGAATGAAATCATTCATGTTATTTAAATAATTTCAAAGACAAACAAGCGAAATTTGTTCAGTTTGATTGACTGGCTTTGTTATAATTTACATTACATCAGAAACTTGATGTAGTTAAAGTTTATGGCGCCTCATTTCACTTAGAACATTGTTGCGTAGTGCAGTCCATATAGAGTATTTATAATGATTGGTCTAGGTTCTAATTGGTCATACGTCACGCCTGTAACAACCAATCAGCAAGTTGGAATGTGATAAATTTACCTCGACGAACTCATAAAATAAAAACACAAATCAGCTGATGATTCAAATCACAAACGAATTTTAGTCGTTCACTGAAAATTGAACGATATTATTTAGGAAGGTAGGAATGAAACTACCTACATTTTATCACATTCTAGCGTTATGATTGGTCATTACGCACGTAACATATGACCAATTAGAACCTAGACCAGTCATTATAAATACTCTATATTCTGCCTTGCCCTGCTTATTACTATTCAATAACAATAGGTAGTCAAGTTGTCAGTGATAAACTGATAAGCTTTTACCGCTAAATAAATTTATAAAACCTTTAGGCACAAAATAAAATAAATGTACAGAGATGAAATGCCTCAGGTATCAAGTCAAAATAAACCCTTTTTGCTCGAAACAAAATTACTGAAATCCATCCAAAC
Source organism: Phenacoccus solenopsis (assembly GCA_009761765.1). Classification (NCBI taxonomy): domain Eukaryota; kingdom Metazoa; phylum Arthropoda; class Insecta; order Hemiptera; family Pseudococcidae; genus Phenacoccus; species Phenacoccus solenopsis. The sequence continues at coordinate 35,518 of VFXL01000584.1, read as the reverse complement.
CTGTACTTAAAAATTTGAGGGGGCCATTTGGGGGTGGGGATTAATACAACACTTTTTTGAATTTTTATGACACCATCTCATAGAGGATAGGTTAACCTACATGCTGATGTAGAAATCTCGAAATCGATATTTTTAGAGTAATGTCTTTTTAGAACTCAGCCGACGATTTTACGTTGGTATTAATTGGTTTTTTCTTTCTGAAAATTTTTATTTTTGAACAACACATAATGTCGAAAAAGCAAAATTATTTCACTTAATAATATGTATATTTACTCATTTTGCTCTGCCTGCTCGGTTATTCGCGTTTTTGGAATTTCAGCTGCTCGATTCTTACAGATTTCTTCATATGTGGGCTTATTGAGAATTGCGCTATCCATCGAGGAAAAACTATTCTGCGGCGAAAAACTAGACTTCGACGAAACATAACGTCGCCGTGAAGAATCATTACTCGACGAAGAACTATCCCTCGACGAAGAACTATCTTCGTCAGAAAACAAGCTCTACAAAATTGAAGAAAAAAAAATTAATATTTCAAAAAAATTAGTGTAACTTAGTTTACAATTATTTATATAATTTATTAAAGGTGAACTTTACCTCTGTATAAGGCGCAGTATCCAATGAAATCATTATGAAAATTATACCGATAATCACCGTATAATGCATTTTGAATTTCATCCTTATGAAACGTGCTAGGTACGTTACTAATGCTAAGTTAAAAAAGTATACTTGAACAGTACACGTGGGACTTACTGAGAAGGAAAGTATATGCTAAGGTTAAGCTGGTAATTTATCAGTGGCTTTATGATGCCACGTATATAATTGCCCCTTTATTCCCACTACTTTTAAGTATCAGCCAATGAGGCATAAATTGCACCCTGGGTCTATTCAGTGTTGCGGTGTGTGGAAAAGTCAGTGTGAGGGCCTGGCAAGACATGCGCATACACATGTGGTATATTTCTGTTTTTCATGGGGAAAACAAAATCACATACTTCGACGATGTTCGTTTGCTTAGCAGGTTCACCAAGTAGTTACGTAAAATGTGCTGCTTTCAAAAAACACTTGTCATGTTGAAACGTTCATGATCACGAAACATAGAAATACCCAATATGAAGTCTTAAAATCCCTACCCTATCCCTTCCGAAATCACTTGGATGCTGAAAAGTTGGATTTTGTGGTATTTCTTATCCTGAAATCATCATATATGAATACATATCTCTCAAATTATGACTACGGCTCCTAAAATCATTCTCAAATTTTTACGATCCCTCATTTCGGATCCATTTTGACCCACATTCAAGTGATCATATTCTGGTCATGAACTAACTCTACATACGAAGTTTGACCTCGGTGAAGAGATATGGAAGATTCATGAACTTCCCTGCAGTAATTTCTCCACTAAAAGTCGTTTTGTATTTTAACTCCCCTCAAAATTCATTTGGGATACTAAAATTAGAATGCGTTAGTCACGCCAGCTCATTTTACCATATAATACGACAATAAAAAGTTTTCGACTTCTCATGTATCCCCCACCACATTATGAGATCGATAATCGCTCCTTCTCCCCTCCAGTATTATGTGTGGATTCATTTTGACCCAAATTGAAAAAGTCGTAATATTCTGCTCATCAACTATAAAGTTTCACTAATTTAAGGCTCTTCAAGTTCTACTCAAACTTTGATAATCCGCCATTCACAAATTCACTAACTATGAAGTTTGATCTTTCCAGCTCAATTTTGTGAAGAGATGAAGAAGATTTAAGAAATTGCATAACTTTAAACTCTCTAAAAAAGACGTTTTCTGCTCCAGCTCCTATCAAAATGAGCTTAGCAAGCTGAAATTTGGATATGCTGGTGTCCGCGGGTCGCTCTTTCATATGTGGCTGAAAACAAAAAATAAAACTCAGCTCACTAATTTGAGGCTCCTCAAGTCCTGCTCAAATTTTGATAATTCGCCATTTTGGATCCATTTTGAAACAAATTCACCAAATATAAAATTTGAACCTTCTAGCTCAATTTGTTGAAGAGGTGAAGATGAAGATTCAAGAAATCGTATAACTTTAAGCTCCCTAAAAAAGTCTTTTTTTCGCTCTAACTCCTCTCAAAATAATGCACTTCGGAAGCTGAAATTTGGATATGTTGGTGTCCGTGATTCACTCTTTCATATGTGATCAAAAACAAAAAATTTGAACAATTTGCCTTTTCTCTAGTCTCCCTTCAAATTTGAGTGATCCATCATTTTGAAATTTAGTGATATGAAAAATAGTTTATGTCCTATTCTCGGACGTATTGAATATACACACAAAATTTCATAAGAATCGGTCAAGCCGTTTCAAAACCTTTACCCCGCCGCAATGCTAAAAAGTCGTTAAAATTTCCAACTTAAAGCTTAATTATAAGCACACAGGGCAATTTTTTGAAATCTAACATAGATGAGAACCCGAAGACGGTAACGGGCCTTGAGTATGTAAAATTTTAGATTATTGCGTTGGATAGTTCAGGAATTTTATCCGGACAAAAAACTCCACCTTTCATTTATAACATAGTTTCTTAAATGTATAATGGTTCATATAAAGCACGTCAAAAACTATGCTTACAAATGAAGGGACGTTCTGATGAACAGATCGAAGGAATCTTTCCTAACGCCCATTACAGGGCAAGTGCATCATTTTCTAAAGTATTAGAACATGCTGTAGCAGACGACATAAAACATTGTTTCTAACGACATTTTACATCAGGACAATAAACTAACTTCACTCATTTAAACTTCTTTATGTTCTGTGAGTATATTACTCGGCGCGATTTCTTGAAAAGAATATCACGTACATTCTAAAAAAAAAAAAAAAACGTAAGCAGCCATGCCGCATTACTGGAGCTGAGTTTTCAACTGGGGCTTGCTTTGATTTAGTAATAACCTTGCTTAACCGTTCATCACTACAGGCCACACCCAATACCAAGTCTGAAAACCCCCACCCTATCCTTTCCAAAAACACTTAAGAAGTTCAATTTGGCACAAATGTAGTATTTTTTGCCATAAAATAATCATGCGAACACATATTTCTCAAATTATAACTATTTGAGGGTCCTCAAATTATCTTCAAATCCGCCATTTTGGATCCATTTTGACTCAAATTTAAGTGGTTATATTCTGGTCACAAACTAATCCTACACACAAAGTTTGACCATTCTAGGCCGATTTGGTGATGAGATATGGAAGATTCATGAAATTTCCTGCAGCAATTTCCCCTCCAAAAGCCGTTTTTTGCTCTAACTCCCCTCCAAAATCACTGAGGAAGCTAAAATCAAAATACGTTTGTCACTTGGGCTCATTTTATCATATGACACAGCAATAAAAAATTTTCGACCCCTCCTGTACCCCCACCACTATTTTAGGTTGGTAACCCCGCCTTCCCCCTCCAACATCATGTATGGAAGTGAATTCGGGATATAGTATACAACTTATCCCCAATAACCATATGAATTCATATTAATTACATTTTTACCAACTTGAGGCTCCTCAAGCTCTACTCAAAATTTTGATAATCCGCCATTTTGAATCCATTTTGATCCAAATTCAAGAGGTCATATTGTGGTCACCAACTAACCTCACACACAAAATTTGACCTCTTTAACTTGATTTGGTGGGGAGATATGGAAGATTCAAGAAATTTCATGACTCAAAACTTCCTCAAAAAGCCGTTTTTTGATCTAACTCCTCTCAATATGCACTCAAGAAGCTGAAATTTGGATATGTTAGTATCCGTGACTCACTCTTTCATATGAAATCAAAAACGAAAAATTTGAGCTATTTGCCCCTTCTCCAGCCCCCTCAAAATTTGAGTGATCCACCATTTTGAAATTTATCGAAAAAACAAAAAAACTATTTTTGCGCATTTTCAAGAAGAGTCCTCACCAAATTTTGAGCAAATTTTATGAATATTCGCCGTCGCTAGGCGTGGGGGAAAAAAATATATATATATACCAAAAAGTTGGACATTTGCCAGATGATTACAAATGGTCTGAAACGCAAAGATTTGAAGACCCCACCCTCCCCGACCTTCCCTTCCCAAATCAGGTAGGCTGTAATAGCTATCGTTTTGTTAAAATCTCAGCTAAAAAACAAGGCAATCGTTTACTTACCATAGTCAATATAAAAAGAAGAAACTTCGACTTTTTTCTCAATATTTGTATAATATTTATTTGAAAACTAAATCTACCTACGAAAGTTTTATAGAGTGCAATTGCACTCCAGTAGTCACATTAGCAAACGGGTGCTGCGCTGATGGTAACACTGATTTTCTAACATCTGTTCCTTATTTAGTTACTCTACTATCATTTTTTCACTTTTTTATGGGTTAATTAAGTACCAAAAATGAATTTGCCAATTTATTTTATTTTTTCCTTTAATGATCAAAACATCATCGAATTAAAATTTCTATTTCGTATACTTTTTTTTATTGATATTTGTTACATGAACAGATTTAATTTCCGTCATACTCAACTTCAGCCGAAACATTTAAAAACATTATAATGATATTGAAGTGAAAACTATTCCTCAGACTGAGAACTTATGTTTTTTTAATAAAACTTTGAACATTAAAATACCAAAGTAGGTATTCATGAATTGCTTGCATTATTGTAATTCGAAGAATTTCAAACATTATGTAGGGGAATGTAGGGGTGGACATGTATGTTGAGGGAGGTGGGCTCTAATCTATTTAACAATTTTTTTTTTTTTACGTGCTGTGTTCAGACAACAAAGGCCAGAGGCACGGAAAATGAAACGATTTGATGGGCTTTTTCAAAAGTTATTCTTCATGAAAATTGAAAAAAAAAATTCACATACATTTTTGCACCAAATTTAAAATATCTCCCTCTTTTACTTCCCCACACCTACATGTACAATTTTTCAACCAATAATATTACATGATGTGTTCTACATGCTGATGCAACTCCCATATTCGAGAAATTTATTTTCAATTTTTTTTTTTTCAAACCGTATATCTCAGCCCGTTCAATACTTTGAATAGGCAAACATCATTATTATGACTTCATTACAGTGGACTATTCACCACACAAAAAGAACGAGACGTTTCGCAGAAAATTTAGTATTTGAAGAGTTCTTAAACTATTATGATGAATTAATGCATCCCAGGTTGCACCCCAGGGAAGCAGTTAGCTAATATTTTTTGGGGGAAGCAGTCTAGAGTTAAATAAAAATATCTAGATATCAGTATTATCGAATCAAGAAAAATTCGAACACACAAAACGAAAAACCTTGATCGATGATAATGATGAAATTTACAAAAATGTGTTTACAAATTTTGAAACATTTAACCCACCTTTAATGTCCAAATTACACTCATAATACTTAAGTATAATTCTTTTCAAAAATTCTATTTTTCTTCTTTTGACTTCATCATTTTTAGTTTATGCTTAAGGGTAGATTGCATGTACACGGTTCTTTCTTTAGTATAATCAAACTTTGCAGGCACCATATATAATTATGATTCTTATGTGAGGCTAAATTTAGGGCACTGAAATCCTAATTTTTTGCAATAGTTCTAAAACAACTACTGTACAAAATTTCTTGAAATTTGAAACCTTTTTTTTGATGTTTGCGCAAGATAAATATAACGCGACTATTTAAAAGGAAGTATCAAAAGTAAAACATTGACTCCTCATCAGTCAAATTTTATTCATTTTTTTTCAGAAATTACTTATTTAATCGAGAAAATTTTGCATACGATTTTTTAAATACTGATGGAGTGTTTATTCATATTTCAAAGAAAACGGTTCATTACATTGCGAGATTCAAGTGTAATCAAAAATGGGCTTTTGATGGGCAAACGCGTATGCAATTGTTTATATATAATATGCCCTTAATTATTGTTCACTCATTAATCGTTTCATAGTTTTGTTTCATCTTTATTTTTTGCTTTAAAAAAATTATGTCCTTTCTTACTTTTCTCCAAAGTTCAATATTTTGTAAAAGTTGAATTTGTTAATTGTAGAGTTCAAGTGATATAAATCAAGAAATATGCAATTTTAATCTTTTTGAAAAGTTATGCTGTTGCGTATGCATTTGAATGCCAATACATGAATACAACGCAAGTACAACTGGTTAATAGTTTCGAAAAAAAAAAAAAAAAAACAGCATACCCACTACTTAGTTTTGAGCATAACATGAATGAATAAATGAAAGTTCAGTTCAACTTCATTAATGAACTCGTGAATAAAACTTGAAATTTTTCAAAAATAAACTGAACTAACCTTTAACTTCAGCTGAACAAATTCGTGAACTCGACACATTCCCAAATAATCAACGTATGTGAAAATAGTTTCGCTTCACCATTCGTTGATTCCTTTTAAATCAAACAAATCTATTACTCCCATCGCTAAGAAACCTTCACCAAATTTATGGAAAAAAATACAAATCCAAAAAAAGAAACAATTACAAACATTTATTTACAATAAAAATGCATTACACAGAAGAAAAAAATTTACAAAACACGATTCCATTTTAAATCGAAATATCACATTCACTATGCGGCACTTCGTATTCCGCGCCAATTCCGATAGTTTCGAGGCTCTCATTACAAATTAGCTTATGCTGTAAAAATAACTTTTCGCATTTAAAAGATGTTGAGCAGATTTCACAGTCTTTTCGTACAAAAATCTTCAAACAATTAGGATGGCAGAATTGTTTATGATTATAAAATATTTGCTCAGTCTTCATTATTTTGTTACAACATTCGCAAATTCGAGGGTAAAATATGTTGGCGAATTTAGGCAGGCATTTACGTTTATGCTCTTCCAAGCATTCGGCGCTCACGAAAATTTCCAAACATGTGTCGCATTTGAAATTATTCACGTTAACGTTATCTACTTCTTGGCACCTGGAAAAAGAATCTAATAAGTTTCCCAATGCTTCGGTGGACGGTTGAACGGAGCGTTTGTGATCTTCTAGCTTCTTCGCAGTGGTGAAGAATTCTCCGCAACAGTCGCAAAAATGAGTACCCCTGGGATACGCTTTTGTTGAAGTTTCATTCGAGATCTGTATGGTTTCATTGGTTAACGAAGATATCGTAGATTTGGATGAAAACGGTGGCATAGCATTTTGAGACGATCGCTTTTCTCGAAGCGAAGAGAAAATCGGTTCGTCGCATTGTCTTATGTGTTGATGGAAAATACGTCTGTATTGACCGAGGATGTTGCGACAATGTTCGCAATTTAGTTGGCTGAATACGTTGCAGGTTTCATTTTCAATTCCGGGCTCGAAAAAATCGCATTTATTTTATGAGCCTTGAAGGTATCGGCATTTTGAAATGTGCCCAAACAATTCTCGCATTCTCTAGGATACGTGATAAGAGATTCGCTAGGACTAGGCGTAGAATGATTACTATTTTGGTCATTTGTAAGAATTATCGGTGACACAGGGATGCAACGTTGTTTATGAGCATGGAATGTATATTTGGTGGCGTAGGTTTTACGACAGAACTGGCATACTCTCGGATACATAGGTAGTGTTCGATCTTTCGACCAATCAGACGAACAAACTTTCTGTGACGGATAAAGGTTTCCTTACTTTTATACCAATTAAAGCATATGTCGCATTTACGAGGATAAGTAATTTTCGATGATTTATTTTTGGCTGCGAAACCAAAACAATTTTGTTTGTGTTGTTCGTATTCTACCTCGTCAGCGAAAAACATCTGACAATTAATGCATAATTTCGGAAAAGCGCAGATTTCTTCAAGCATCTATCGTCCAAAGCATCCTCTTCATTTTCGCTTTCTTCCAAAGATTTACCATCATCGTCTAATGACTGAAAGGCGAGATTTTCTTGACTTGTATTTTCACTGGATGCGATTGTATTGTATCTACGAATCGACTGAATATCTCGACTCTAGGGTTTCGTCGTTGTGGGACTCTGATTCGAGCATCGTTTCATTTCTATGATTAGATACTGATTGGGCAGCAATTTGCATATTTTGATCAATTTTTTCATTGGTATTAAGCATCCCTACGTTGGTAACTTCGTTGCCATTCTCATTGGCTTGCTCAGCGCTAACATTAGCATCGGGCCATTTTTTGATACATTGTTTCTTATGTCTAAAAAAGGTGAATTTGGAGCCGCACGATTTGCCACAAAATGTACATATCCTGGGGTACTGAATTTTCGGTATTTCGTTTTCATGTTTATTGTCTGCTCCGTTACACCATTTTTTATGGTGGTAAAAACTAAATTTATTGAGATATGTTTTTTTACATATTTGACATTCGCGCGGGTATATACTGTTCACTGGTTTTTTGCCGATCGGTGATTTCGTGTATTTCCACTCGTTGGTAACTGGTTTTTGATTGTTTAAGAACTTCGGTACCTTTTCTTGACTGGAATGAAGTTTCATGCGATTGGCCATCTCTTCTAATTCGGTTTTCGCGCATTCCCTCACATGAGCCAGGATCGAATCTTTGTCGGGAAATAAAAGCTTACATTTTTTACATCTTTTAGTGTCGGTAGTAACGTGCGTTTTGACAGGCGATGTCGGGAATTCGGGAGGTCTACAGTTGAGTTTGTGATTACTGAGGGATTCGTCGTTATCGAAAGTTAGCCAACAAATGTTACATATTTTTGAACAGTAAGTGTGAAATTCGCCATTTTCGTCGATACTTATGATGGAGAATATACTAGAATTGATTCTGTCGCCATTTTCTCCATCACCGGAAATTGGAATGTTGGCGATATCGCTTTCAGGTACCGTAAACATGTCGAAATTTATATCGATGTTATTAAATGGTAAAATGGTGGTGTTCGATGTTTCACTCGTGGCTTTACCCATTGCAATTACTGATTTTTTTTCTTCAACGGAGATCTACTGAAGTACTGTTTTTGATTACAGATGATTTTACTGTGGATGAGACTTGCATCGACTGAGATTATGGTTATTGTTGGTGTGACCGTAACAATATTTAGCGTTATCGTTCTGGAACTAAAATTTAAGCCCAATGGTAGATGAATTTTTCCTGTGATAGAAGCATAATGGCGAGAATTAAGAGCTTACCGTACATCAGCGTTGGTTAAGAATTGAAGAAATAACAACGTAAGCTATTGTCAAGTGAAAATGTGATGAGAAATTGTTAGGTTTTACTGGTGTGTTGAAATGTTGATGATGAGAATCTTCCGCGCCTAAGTGAAATAAATATGTATTAGAATTACAAAATTAAAACGTACCTCGGAAAATTGAAAAAGCATTATCCAAAATAAAGAGAACAAAAAAAACGGTTATTATTTGAATTAAATTTGTAACTGAACAAATTTTATATGATGTAATACCTATTTCAAATCGGAAGACTCTCTTTTCACACCAAATGGCCCCCCTCAATTATTTCAATCACAATTTCCGAGAAGAAAATTCAGAATTTAAACACAAAGCATAGGGTCATCAATTTCCATTAAAATTTTCAATGAATAAAAAAAAATAAAAAAAATAAAAAATTTTCCACAGATAAAAATATCAAAATAATTCATCGCCAGGTAAAATTATGAAAAAATGTGGTTGTAGTTGGCTAGTTTGTTCGTATGATGAACCAATTTCAAGATTTTATAAGGAATATTTAAAATATTCAAAATCAAAATATCAATTAGCAAACAGCATAATTTCATCAACTTTTTTCATTTTTTGAATTAAAATTTCATAGTTAAAATGAAAATTAAAACAAAATTAAGAAATATTTTAGAAAAAATGCGAAAACAAAATTTAATTTTTGTTGAAAAGATTTGGAGCAGTGTTACCATGATAAAATTGTTAAAATTGAAATAACTATAAATAAAAGGAGACCTCATGAAGGTTGGGTATAACTAGCCGCCATTGTAGTTCCTAGTGCAGAATTCTTCTGTGTTCTATAACTTACCTTCTTGTAGTCGTACGTCAACATATTAACATTATTTTTTGCGATTATAAAGTTATGTTCAATGCTCATTCAGTCATTCAAAAAAGGATTTATTAACTCATTCTTTATGATTGTATATCAATTTTAAAAAAGTATTTCTATTTTTATGGTTAGTTTTTGCTGGTTTAGAGTTTAGACAGAAGACAGAAGCACAGAAATACAGAATTCATGACTGTGAAAATTATGTTAGTTAGTTTCATGTTAAACCAGTTTTTAACTTTCAACTTCTATAAGTTCTATAGGTATATGATGTTTAATTTCTCTCCAAGTTGGAAGAAGAGAAGGAAAAAAATCAGGGACTGCGGAGGCGGAAGTAGAAGGCATCCTAGAAGTCTGGAACTCCTGGAGGTACTTGGAGGTGGAGGTACATAAAATTGTCGGAAGTAGAAGGCGGAGCCGCGGGAGTGGAGCACTTTAACTAAATTCAGAATTTCAACTCTAAGCATAGGGTATCAATTTCCAGGAAAATTTTCAATGAATAAAAAAAATAAAAAAAAATAAAAATTTTCCACAGATAAAAATATCAAAATAATTCATCGCCAGGTAAAATTATGAAAAAATGTGGTTGTAGTTGGCTAGTTTGTTCGTATGATGAACCAATTTCAAGATTTTTATAAGGAATATTTAAAATATTCAAAATCAAAATATCAATTAGCAAACAGCATAATTTCATCAACTTTTTTCATTTTTTGAATTAAAATTTCATAGTTAAAATGAAAATTAAAACAAATTAAGAATATTTTAGAAAAAATGCGAAACAAAAATTTAATTTTTGTTGAAAAGATTTGGAGCAGTGTTACCATGATAAATTGTTAAATTGAAATAACTATAAATAAAAGGAGACCTCATGAAGGTTGCGTATAACTAGCCGCCATTGTAGTTCCTAGTGCAGAATTCTTCTGTGTTCTATAACTTATACTTCTTGTAGTCGTACGTCAACATATTAACATTATTTTTTGCGATTATAAAGTTATGTTCAATGCTCATTCAGTCATTCAAAAAAGGATTTATTAACTCATTCTTATGATTGTATATCAATTTTAAAAAAGTATTTCTATTTTTATGGTCAGTTTTTGCTGGTTTAGAGTTAGACAGAAGACAGAAGCACAGAAATACAGAATTCATGACTGTGAAAATTATGTTAGTTAGTTTCGGTCGGTATGGTACCGGTATATGGTATCGGCATTTTTTCTGGTTGGTATGGTACCGATATTTGGTGTCAGTATTTTTTCCGGTCGATATGGTACCAGTATCGGTAAATCCCAAAAAACCGTGGTATTGGTCGGTATATACCGCGGTATCGGTACCAGTACGCAACCCTAGCCCGCAATATCGCACCAGTTCAATTATTTCAAAACTCAAAAAACATGTTAGAATCAAAACCAGGGTTGCATGTTGATCGAAATTAAAAATTAACAATTGATAAATAAATAAATATCATAAATACCGCGGTATTTACAGAGGGTTGCGTACCGCGGTATTTTTTCCGGTCGGTACGGTACTGGTATTTGGTATCGGTATTTTTTCTGGTCGGTACGGTACTGGTATTTGGTATTTATATAATTTTCGGTCGGTATGGTACCGGTATTTGGTATTTATATAATTTTTGGTCGGTATGGTACCGGTATTTGGTATCGGTATTTTTTCCGGTCGGTATGGTACCGGTATCGGTAAATCCCAAAAAACCGCGGTATTGGTCGGTATATACCGCGGTATCGGTACCGGTACGCAACCCTGAAAAATTGTCAATCATTACGACGGAGGAGAATGGGAGAAAAGAGATGAGACATGAGAGAATACGGGTCCCGTATTTTTTATACTGCAATTTTAAAAATTTATAACAATATTATAAGTTATTACCTTACACGCTTCTAGCAAATAGAAATTCTAAAATATTAAAAAAATATTGTAAATTCTTTCAAAATAATGAGTCCACAAAAAATATGTTGAAAAATGAAAAGTTATTGCGCAACGCTAGGAACCGTAATGGCGGTCAATAATACTTGTACTCTATAGGGCTTAAGAAAAACGAAAACCAAATAAAAATGAGGAAATGAAATTTGTAGCAAATTAATTTTACGCCGGAGAATAAAGAACTATTTAAAAATTTGCTTTTTAACGAAAGAATTGCGTTAATTTGTAAATCTTCGATCTCCCGTGCAAAAAGATTCTGTAATTCATTGAATTAAGTTGTTAACAGATCGTACTATTTGTATTTTGCACCATCATCAGTTTCAGGTAATTATTAAGCGAAATCGAAAGTGATCTACGGTTCGCGTTATCATATACACAATCAGTTCCAACAATCCAACATTGATGTTTCTTATTTCGTTTTCTATTACAGTTGAATGTGTCCGAGTGAAATTGAAATTTCCCAGTAGTGAAAAAATCGGAAATGCTTTGAAAGTTCAATAGTGTTAGTGAGTACCAGCAAGTTATTTGTAATTGTCTTTAGTGTACTTGTGTCGACTTATAATAATTTGTTACAATTTTAGAAACTATGTTTTTCACTCGTTATGTTTTGACCAAGAATTGTCTGTCATTGTGCTCAAGAAGACCTTATCACGGTATGCATCTTTAATGAAATGTAGTTATAATTGTTATTATCATGTTCTACAATAAACATTTTCAAAATTTGCAGCTCTTTGTCAAAGAGTGTGTACCTCAAAACCAAAGATATTAGCTTTGAATCCCATCCGGTGCACGAATTCCCTTCCACCACCGATAAAACTTTCGGCCGCACAAAAGTTAAAGAACGCTATTAAGGATTACGGTAGCGTTGTTATCGTATTTCATGTGACAATATCGTTGATATCGTTAGGTGGTTTCTGTTTACTCGTCTACAGGTAAGTACGGTTCGCATTGACCATAATTTATTCTTCTTCTGATATCTAAACGGATACAGTGCGAGATTTACTTAAACGTCAAGTGTTGCAAACCAAAACACAACATTATCTTGCGTAAAACATGTGGTGTTTTTGTTTCAGCTATTTGGGAGCGCGTTCTTTACTTTTTAATCGTCTTTTATGATTAATAGTCAGGAGAGAAAAATAGACGCCAAGACCAGCGATAACAGAATGGAGCCTGTTTATATAAAAGATATTCATGTGGGCATGAAAATTTAACTTTGACATGCATAGTATTAGAAGTCGGTCAACCGGTAGCGTTGAAGGAAAATCGTGAAGTGAGAACGGTTAAGGTGGCCGATGCAACTGCCTGTATAAATTTAGCCGTGTGGGATGATACCGGACATTATATAAATGCTAGCGATATTTTACGTTTGACCAAAGTATACGCCACACTTTGGCGTAATTCTTTAACGCTCTATACCGCTAAGACTGGTACTATAGAAAAAATCGGTGAATTTTGTATGGTATTTAATGATCAATTAAATATGAGCGAAATAGTACAACCACCTCCGCCTACCAACCCCCCCAATGGGAATAATAGTAATAACGCTAATACCAGTTATGGTTCGCGTAATCCTGCTCTTATCGCGAATAGTCACGCCGTTCCGCCACATACCTCAGCTAGCACATCCAGATACGATATGACGAGGAATTCGCGGAATGGCCAGCAAACTGATGATCCCAATAATACCGCTAATCCTCGTAGTCGTCCGGAACGCAGATAATTCTTTTAATCTTCCGAATCAACCAGTTATTATTTCCTCTTTGTAAATAAATTCGTTTTATTTCTCTTCTTGTTTACCCCGTTAAAACAAAGTACTATTATGGTTTTTGATGTTTTTTTTTTTTGCTGCTATTGTTTAATTAGGCTTTTAATTTATTCCCAATTAGATTTGTTTGTGTTAAAAAAAATTGTAAATTTTTGTTGACAAATTAAAATTTTTTGAAAAATACGGAAAACCAACGTAAACTTAGCAATGTGATGTTATCTATTCGACGAATAATTTTAATTTAATTTTTTTAATTGTAAATATTATAATTTTTTATTTATTTTCACTTGTTTTTTTCTTTCTTTTGAGTAATATCATAAATTTTAAATCACTAGAAGAAACTCAATTTTACTGATACATTCTGATACGTTATTTAATACCTTTGTTCCTTTTATGAAACGAGTTAGGTTATGGTTTAAAATAAGAATATAGTCGATAATATTGTGATGATTGAATTGTTGTTGCGATTAATTTCTTTATTTTATTTTGTTTCTTTTGCATAAAAATGCTCAAATATATAAGAAACGAGGAATAATATTTCGAATTAACTAAAATTCCTACGTTTTAGCATAGGTAAACCTATTTATCTATGTTTCAGTATTTAAAGGTGGATAATAGATTGAGATAGAAATTTAGGATTTAATCGAAATTTTTTGCTTGTAGAGCAAAATATCTATATGAAAAAACTTCGAATCGTTAAAATGAAGATGTTACGATTTCAAAATTTTTTTCAAACCATTCTTTGATAAAATTAACAATAAAGTGAGGAACTCTACATCACAATGAAGATTGAGACATGCACTGAAAATAAATGATGCGCAGATTAATAGAAATAAATTGATTTTTTTCTCTCTCGTATATCCTTTGAATATCAATATCAGAAGAAGAATTCATAGTTTAATTTTGATTATGAATTTCAGCATTAATATGGGTAATGTTTACTTCATCATTTCAGCGGTTTTGACATACATGTTATCATTGATCTAATGGGACTAAATATCGACGATCAAACTATATCCGTGGCAGGTGGTGCAACCAAGTTTGTCATTGCGTATGCTATTCATAAAGCATTGGCTCCGATCAGGATTAGTATTACTTTGGTGAGCGTTCCATTTTTAGTGAAGTACTTGAGACGGATTGGATTTTTAAAAACTCTACCAAAGAAATAATAGCGAGAGGATTATTTGTTTAGGAAATGATAACGAAGCAGATATTTATTTGGTTCGATGTTCGGCGAACCATTTTTTAGCATATTTTCTGCAAATGGGTTATTTTCACAATGTATACATATTTTAAATAAACGAGATTTTTTGCGTTGATTTATTTTTTGATGTGAATCAAAAAACAAACGAATAATCGTTCCTATATCGCCTTTGTGCTGCTGAATTGTTAATCGGAGTACGTCAATTTATCATATGACAATACAAGCACCAATAGTTTCACGTGGAGATGTGAAGAACGCCCCCGTCTCGTTTGAGTAATCCTCTCCCAATCAGATAGGCTTTAACAACTACCGTATTTGTTAAAAACTAAAGAAATGAAAGTTTTCAGATAAAACCAAAAAGATTTATTTTTATTTCTATTCATAAAAAAAAAAAAATATTTACAAAGAAAATGAATGATTCAAAAATCTCTATAAAATTTTCCTTGAGTTATAAATCTAAACAGGAGTTTTAAAAAAGGTACATCATACAAATCAAAAAAGTAACAAATTTATATTTTATTAAATCTTAAAAAAATATCATTCTTCTCTACGCCTTACACATCATCAGCGCATAAATCCATTAGAGTTTTCTGTAACTCTGGTTTCCCAATTTTTTTGATTTTTTCTAGCAGTTTTTTACCGTTTGGCTCATCCTTATGAATACGAGCAAATCCGGTAATATGATGCACAGCGATACGATAGCATATAGGGCTTATCTGAGCTGTAATTCTTCCTGAAAAAAAAATGAAACGATAAAATCACAACGTAAAATAAGTAGATTCATTCATGTTAAAATATTACAATGAGTCAAACCTGTAGCAATGATTCGTAAATACACGTCAATTAATTGCATATCCTCTTCCACGGGTTCCAAAAAAGAACTAATAGGAATCAATAATTTATCCTCGGATAAGCTCAAAAACCTTAGCATTACGGATTGCTCTATCCACACGTACTTGCGATATCGACAATCGTGTTTTTGTTGTAAAGGAATTAGCACGTACATGCAGAATACCGGATTGCAATAAGACGAGCTGACGAATTGTTCGCAAAGCTCGCGATAAAAATCGTAAAACGAAGATATACCGGCAATTTCATCACTAAAGTTCAGACTATCGTTATGTTTCAATATCTGCTTTAAAATAGCGTACAATATATCGGCCACATCGAGAAATATATCGCCGCAGAAGAATACACAAGAAACTCGACAATATCGAGCGACCAGGGGAATATCTATTTTTATGTATTCTGAAAAATATTCCAATAAATAAATCCATTTTAAAACCGGAGTGATCGATTCAACTGGCACATTCACTTCGGTATCTTTATTATTACTTATTTTCAATATAGGTATATAGTGCCAATCGGTGGAAAGGACACTTTCGGTACCTCTTTTCGTCGACATTAATTCGTAACTCACGGTATTCCGGAGTCGTAGTTCTTTCAAAAAGTAATTTTTCATGTTATCCAAATCGACTAGAGCGTTAGCGAATTCGCTGTCGACTGGTGTAATCATTTGTTGATAGATATTAACATTGAATAAAATATCAGAGAAAATATCCACTATCATGTGAGTATCGTCGGCGTGAATTATACGTACCAGCGTGAAAGCTAATTCTAGTAGTTTCCTGTCCAAAAATACTTCCCATTTGGAGCATAATTTGAGTACATCGCATAAGAATGCGATTTCATATCGAGCACCCCATAATGCCGATATTTCGCTTAGATTATCTAGCTTTAATATTTGATCGATGTAACGCCATAAATCGTTGCTAAAAATGCCACCGACGAAAGCTCGACTTCCGTTTTGTAACCCGTATTTTATTAGGCTATGGGTTAGTATTAAATTATTACTAGTTCCTAAGATCCTCATAGGCACACATAACGAGGGTAGACAGTCGACGAATTCTTTTTTATTAGCATTCAAAATGAACGAACTTCTAGCCAAGTCTCTAGTAACTTTGGCGTATATATTCGCATTAGTTAAAATTTTCATTTTAATGTTATACGTGTTTAAATTTAAAGAATTTTTCGTCTGAATTGTATTCAATAAGAATATACTATTGGTTAATAATTTGGAGAATTCCCTAGATACTTCTTTTTGGGTAGCAAATACGTTTATCCATTGGCAACATAACTGTTCTAGTACGGGTATAAGGAAGCGCACGGTTTCGAAGAATCTTTCGAATAGAAATATTAGAAGTGTCACTAACGCGGTAGCGTACGTGATCACGCTGTTCTCGACGTTATCGATATTTATGAGGTGTAGTTGATTGATTAAATTATAAAATACCGGTACAAGCTCAGATACCGATTCATTTCCTATATGATGTTGTAACAGAACACGCCACAGTAAAACACATTGACTAGCTGTTGAAGTTTTAGTCACTGAATCGCCTATTATGCTGAGTAAAAATGGAATAAGATTCAGTCTGTCACATAACACAGCCGCGAACTCTTTACAACGGCAAGATATCACTCTTAGCAATATCATAAATTTCGCTGTATACATTTTATCGGTGGTAATAGGTAATTGGCAATTAGAGAATAGGATTTCCAATAATCTTGGCGTTTTTAATATCACAGCCGTGGCTTCGTACGAATGATAGGATATTCGTGTTAGACATTTTATCACAGCTAATACGTTATCGATTTCGATTAACGGATCGTCGATGATGTACCTGAAACACCAGCGGATCAATTATTGTTAAAAAAAATATATAAAGAAGAATTTGTCGCAGGAATTCACCTAAATCGTAACACAACATCAGTACGTATTGCGCCTTTAATTAGATCTAATTTTAAAAGTTCTACGTCTTTCATTTCTTCGATATTTTCTTGAGTCAGTTCTTCCTCTACTACTTCAAAAGTTGGTAATTTCAAGTCACCGAATACACCAACCATATCGGATATAAAATGCTGAAATTAAAATTAAAATTTCCTATTCAACCAGGGCTTAAAATTGTTTTTCATTCGTATGCCATTTGAATCATACCATATCAAGAGCTCGCCATAATAAAGCGCTCATCGCTCTTAGGGCAGCTAAATAAACTGTTTTGAGACGTTCATCCAACGAAAATCGAAGTATCAAAAATATACCCGAGTCGACTAGTTGTTTTAATAAAGGAGTTTCTAAGTGATCGGCTAAAATGTACTCCTGTAGGTGATTTTAAAAAATACTAATAATAAAAAAATATATATATATATATTAAATAAGAGATAAATATTACTTTTTCTAATATAGCAGCTAATGTGTTTAAAGCGATGATTCTCTGTCTGGTAACTGCACTCCTGGAAAGTTGATATAATTCTTCGATTGTATAACCGGGTCTATGAGGCTCATCGCCGTGATGATATAATCCTCTGTCACAAGTGCTTCTATTCTCTTCGATAAATGGTAATAAATCACCTAAAGGCAAATTTTACATAACGATTGGCTGAAAACACAGTTATGATTATAATGGATTAGATAAATTACCTTCAAAATCAAATCTGGCGCTGTAGAATGCCTGAGGAAGAGGATGCTTAATTTCGGGTACTTCTTCCATCCATCTCAATTTCTCAGGTTCTACTACATCCATATGAATTCCTTTATTTTTCAGTTCCAAGTCCACATTAGGAGATGGTCTACAAAAAAGAAAAAAAAAATGTAGAATTTGTAAATTCACAGAATCTGCGAGAAAAAGTGAAATACTAACTTATTTATGGTCAGATCACCAATGGACGATTCTAATCCAGTGTTGAGTGAATTCGTTTCGGCTCTTTTTTGTTTCAAAAACTCGACGTGAGACGGATTTAAAACTTGAAGTAATTCTTGACGAGCTTTGAGTATCTCATCCTCGGACATACTTGATAACTTGTTGATATTTTCAGCGTGAATTTCCTCAGCCACCGGTTCACTTACTATGTAGCTACGATCTCCTGTTGAATATATTGATTGGAATAGAATTATTTGTTCGCACGAATTTATTTGAAGAAAAAATTCGATTACCGAAAACATTCGGTTGCGGAGAATTGTTGCAGTGAGGCTGCTTCAAATTATTTTCTGTCTCGCGTAATTTTTGCATTTTCAGGGCAAATAAGCTGGGTTTACGAGTTTCAGACATTTTGAAATTAATATGTAGTTTTTGAACCTGTTAATGTGACGTGAATTTTTTTTATTTGACAATTTAAATTTATTGACATTAAATAATAAATTCGGTTTTACGGAAACACAAACTGGGCAAAAATCCAGGCGCGGAAAAATTTCTAGATGATTTCTGAATTCTGAGATTCTGGCGAAAATCTTGAAATTCTTGATTACAAAATCATGATAAGAAACAATATTGTCGGATCAAGTAATGCAATATTTGCAATGATGTTACATTTTCGAAGTTTAAATTGGCAAAACTGTAATATCTTGTAATTTTCCTCACGGCTAGCGCTAATAGCACCACACTATTTGAAGAACAAGAAACCTTCAATATTCAATATTAATTTTTAAGTAAGTCAACAATCGAAAACCTAAGTAAAGCCAAAATATGAAAATCAAACTTTCAGTTTGAACACGAGTAAATCATTTAATTACCTCTTTTCCTCGTTGAGTTTTGATTTCGCTTTAATTTCAGTGATTGTATTTCTATACGAATTCTTATCCTCAACTATGAGTCGATAAGTTGTAATATTGCTTCCCTATTTCCCTTCATTTCAAGTTATGCTTTTCACTTTCTATCGTTCATTACATTCACACAATATTCTAATTCCAAAGACAATAAATAAATAAAATTCGTAATCATAATAATAAAATATCATAATTATATAATGCAAAATATTCTAAAGGAAAAATTACAAACATACATTATGTTTAAATTTATGCGAAAGGGAAGCAAAGAAAACAGAATATAACTTTAACAATTAATATAACTATTCCCAATAATAAGAAAATATACGTTCAACGAGTGATTCAAAACAATGGAATAATCAATTTGTCAAAGAAAGGAATAAATCAAGCATCAACGTTTTCCTTTGGCTAACGCAAATCCGAGACCAAGAATTCCACCAATGGCTAGTGCCACACCACCAGCTAATGCCATTCCTTTTAGACCCTCTGTCGAAAAAATAAATCATGTGAAATACTTTCAAAATAGTCTATTACTGTATCAAGCAAAATGTTACCTATTTCCATTTTCTTCTTTATCAATGCTTCTAAGGAAGCAACTTGCTGATTACCAGGTTCTACTTGAAGGAAAGCTCGGGTATACTGAAGCGCTGTGGAATATTCCTGTAATCAGAGAATAAAATTGACATCGGAACAAACACGAAGTAATATGGGATCACAATGAATGACTCTAGTTTGACTACTTATGAAATATTTATGCAATGTATACGAACCTTCATTCTAGCATTCCCCAAAGCTAAATAGTATAAATAATCTCTTCTTGAATTATCCTCATTTATATTTTCTGTTTTGAATAGCTCTTCGAGCAATATAATACCTTTACGAATATCGGCTGGGTAACGACTTCTGACTAGACACCAAGCATAGCTAAATTGGGTTTCTCGAGATACTCGTCCTTCTACCAACTCTGTATGGTACGCTCTTTCAAATTTCTGCACAAACATATTAATTTACATATCATTAAAGTTTTATTTTTTGCAATTAAACAAGTACATGACGTCAGCTATAAAGGAATCATCTATGTTTCACATTGTTATGAAAATCGGAACATATTATGATGAAAGTAATGGTATATATTCTCACCTTAAGATCTTCTGAAGACACAGTCTCATTTAATATATCATCCTCCATGTTAGCGGTGGATTACCATTTACATAAAGCAATTCGACGGAAGGATATTTCTCGATTACGACGATAAAAATTTGCAAATGATTAAAACATCACAGCTGTTTTCTTTTTTGCAAAATGTTTACATAGGTAAACAAAAGATGACGAATCAACGCCGAAGTCAACTACGCATATTATTTTTTCCTACGTCATTTTGTAGTTTTAGTTAGAAAATTGATCGTTAGTTTCGTTATCTAATGATTAAACGTTTTGAAATTTGAATAAATTTTCTACAGCCTTTACGAGAATTGTGTGTTTTTTTTTTTTAATATTTAATTTTTTGTTTTTATTTAATGTGTTTGTTTCAGGACTGTAACAATTAAACAAAATGGAAACGAAATAACGGAACGAAACGGCGATTTTTTTTCAATGGAAACGAAATGAAACGAAACGAAACAAAAAATTGGAAACGGGACCTCTATGAAAACGAAACGAATCATATTATTTTTGAAAGTGTTTGATGTTTCTTTAATATTTTTCTGTGCGTTATACTATATTTGCGCACACCGCACAGCACATCGTGTGCTTAGATTTTTGATTTTTCAATTTCAAATTTTCAGCGTTGAGTTTTATACGTGATAATGATGATATAATTAATTATCGTTTTTTGTTTAATGCTTTGATTTTGGTTTTTGAGAAAAGAAAAGGTAAGTCTTTAAAGTTCAAAATTATAATTTAATTTTCTAATTGACTGCCTTAGGGGTGGTTCCTACTGCTTACACTTCACAGTAA
Source organism: Phenacoccus solenopsis (assembly GCA_009761765.1). NCBI lineage: Eukaryota > Metazoa > Arthropoda > Insecta > Hemiptera > Pseudococcidae > Phenacoccus > Phenacoccus solenopsis. Next base: position 14,129 of record VFXL01000584.1, on the reverse strand, counting down.
ATTTTGCCTGTCACCCAGTGTTGGAAGAACAGTTCGCGAACAAGAACGAAAACGCAGAAAAACGGTGAGTTTTAAAGAACGGAAACGGGAACGAGAACGAGAACTTTGATTTGTTGAGAACGAGATCAGGAACGAGAACGCGAACATCCATCTTTTGAGAACGGAAATGGGAACAGGAACGGGAACGGATAAATTAAGTAACATAAGAACGAACAAACGAACGAACAAAGAACAAAATTTTCCGGTTTTTGGTTTCTGTTCTTCTAATTTTATAGTTGTTGCTTTAACAGTACACAAACCGAGGTTGTATGTTGTAAAAATGATATTTTTTCTAAAAATTTAAGCGTATTCTATCCCGCGTATTTTTACCACATTTCTGTACACTGTACATGTTGAGTGTAGTAGTCTACTTCAATGTTCTGTACCTATGTTAGTTACCTTACTATATTTTAAAATTTTTAAAAGTAAAAATGAAATCTCCAAGCGTTTAGAGTGTAAATTTTTTCGAAGGTTTTTATCTTCAGGTATAAAACTGTGGAGTAAATGATACTTCTGTTTTTTCAGTTTTGGAATCTCGTTCAGGTACTTTGAAGAATTTTCACGCATAATCACGTTCAAGTGAACATTTCAGTGAACATTAGAAAAAAAAATGAACAAAACAAAGATAATATTCGCGAAATAAAATAATAAATTGTAAATACTGATCATAGACGGTACTGATTAAAAAAAAATCCAAGAACGAGAACGAAGAACGGGAACAAGAACGGGAACGCTCAGTCAAAAGATTGAGAACGAACGAACAAAGAACGAACAAGTCACAGAATAAAATCACGAACACAAACAGGAACAGAACTGATGCGTCAAGATTGTGAGAACAAAACCATTGGAAAAGAGCAATCAGTCAAGGAGAACAGGAACAGGAACGGGAACAAGAACGATTTCTTGGCCGTTCTTCCAACACTGCTGTCACCTTTCATATTTAATCATTTTTATAGTACCTTAGCTATGTACGATAAATATTATATTATTATGCATTATTTTGTTATTATAATCATTCAAATGCTGGCCACCGATTTACTTTCATTTCTTAATCAACGAAACCAATACTAAGTTATTGATAACACAAACATGAAGACTGGTTTTCTAGGTTAACGAATTGTATTATTTTGTACGTCTTGTTTTTGTTTTTTACATACAAATTTAGTGATTCACAAAAAAAAAATTGAAGTTGACGAAGAATTTGAAAAAAAAAGAATGAGAAACGAAACACGTTTTGTTGCTTACAGGCCTGGTTCCTTTACTTTTTTCATATATATTTTTTTTTCAGGATTTAAAATTGTTTTAATACTACGAAATTTTAGTGGTGGAGATGAATTTGGATATAGCAACAAAAAACAAAATGACAAAGAAAAAATGCCAATTCGAATTATTCGTAATCAATTACGATTACATTCGTGTTGCGTAAATAACATTTCTTCTTTCTTGAAAATTAAATTTTGCCTTACACGGGGTGATATGCAACTTTATCAGCAAGTCCTTCGTGCGGTAAAATTGAACAAAGAATTGTCAATAATAAATGAAGAATCCGTAGATCCAGATCGGGAATTTTTCGAAATTCCACCCAAAAAATCGATACTTACTTTATTAAGAGTTGTTTGCCGCTAATTATTCGAAGTTACTAATTTTGAATCTGCTTTTTAATCTTCTTTGAAATCATATTCCTTCGTCAAAAATTTGTTTTTTTTTTTACAAAGCAAGATGTTTCATTTTAGAATACCTGCTTGATACATTTTTATAATTTTGAAATTCGAAGATTTGATGAATCGTTGAGATATTCTTTCATATCTTAATTCTGAGAATTGAAAAATACCATCAAATAATAAAGAACTTCTGAGCAATTCCTAGTGCTTCATCCGATATGTGGCTTTAATTTTCATACGCAACTATAATTTATTTCGAATTCTAGTCTTAAAAATGATCTTGTAATACCAATCAGATTGCCATTAGCGTGTACTGTCTAGCTAACCAATCAGGTAAAGGAATTGTATGTTAGCAAAATAAGCGTTTATGATTGATCAGCGTGTTAAAATGCAAAATAAACGCCTCTGATTGGCTAGCTAAAAACGCTAAACGTAAATCTGATTTTTACTCACTTTCATTTCCGAACGTATCGAGACGTAAATGTTGTGCTGCATTAAAGCAATTACCTGTAAATTCAGCTCAGTTTTACTTGTGTAACACAAAAGACATGCGCAATAGACTGTATTTTGATAAAGTAAAGCGATGAAGTATGATAAATGAGATCAAAATAGATAAAAAATATGTGCTCAGCCATTGCATGATAGTTATATTTCACCTAATTTCAAAGCTGTATTCTTTTCATCCTGTAAAAGAGATACTCCGCTAGATGAACACAAATATTCCAATATGATTCGTAAAATTTATTATGTTCCTATATAATAAGTGAATTAACAATATTTTACAGGTTCCTAATTATTCATCGGCTACAACGTAACTACGTTTTTTTTTTTTTTTTTTAATAAATATAAATATATAACATAATTTATGAAGTAATATTTGATACATAAGTGAGCATATAAATTATACTTAAAGTACCAAAAACTTCGAACGAAAAAGTACGATTTTAAAAAAGCACTCTTAAATATAATTTTAGATTCGCCAACGTTGAGATTCTTGCGTACATATTCGCAATCTACCAATTTAAACATTTTTCAATTTAAACGAAAAAACAAAGCGTAAACGCTAATGGCACTCGGTCGATGGTATATTCGAAAAGATACTTGACCAACGTATTCCTTATCTCGTGGATTTTAATATAATTCACAGCCATTGTTTTAAAAATTTAAGCACGAATTTCTGAATTTTCAAGTGTTATATCTACCCTCCGAATACACCGTCGTTCCATCTCCGACAAAAAATTTTTATTGAGCAAAATCGAAATTAAATCGTACGATAATGCTTTCTTTTTTCAAATCATACAAAATGATGAGAATAATGGCGCGTAAAAAAATCCCGCTCTTTTAAGATTACAGTAAATAAAAAGTGTTCGGTAAAATAAAACAGTGAAAAGGAAAATATGTAGATAAGTATCGATTTTACTCTCATGCTACGCGTATATATTTATATCATTACAAATATACATACATAAATCACAAATAAAATACTTATTAGGTAACATTTGTTTTATTAAAAAAAAAAAAAGTTTTATGTACAAAATTTACATCGTATAAAAAATTTACGCTTCTGTAACCTTCTACAACTTTTATCCGGAAATTCATCATCAGCGTGTTCAAGTGTTACAACGTAAACGCAATTATTCTTTACAAAAGAAAAAAAAAACACGCAATACATTCGAAAATACAAATTTTTACAAGAAAAAAAAAACAAAAATACACTTAACAACTTAAATCGATATAAATCCTTTCAAATTATAAATGCTAAATAAAAAGAGATCAACCTATTAAAAATACAAAATAAAACAACAAAACTTAAGAAATCATTTATCACCCGTCATTTTTTAAAATGCCATTCTAATGTAAAAAGCAACTCTAGAATCGATAGAATATTGTAATTGAGATGTACTTATGAATTCCAATAAATCTTCGTTAAGTATATTATACACTTAGTTCTATAAATTTTGAAATGAGAATGAAAAAATTAAAGGCAAGCGAATCTTCAACGTATGTCGTTGAAATTATATCATACGACATAGCGCGAAGATCTCATCAACACTTTCATTTTGCACATTTATGATTCGATATTAAAAACTGAATTTTTTATTGCTAAAAATTACATAATTGCCTTGGAAAAAAACAAAGTAACTACACTTATAGGAATGTAAAAAGAACAGTACATATGTAGAACATGGCCACCGAGAGATATCACCAGGCTCAGAGCAAGACAACTTTTTATGAGCTTTCCTTAAAATATGTTTTAATGAAAGTTGCAAAATTTGGGCTTGAAAAAATATATTTTATCGCTGAACAATTCTGTATTATTTTTTTGAATTTATAAATTCTTGAAAGCTTTTATTTCTGAATTTTTCTTATTTAAAAAAAAATTATCAAAATTTACTTCATTTTTACCATACTTTCTCATCGTTGAATAATTTTTTTAATATTCGAACATTTTTCATCTTGATTTTTTTTGAACTTTTTTCTGATTTTTATTTTAGAACAATTTCATTTTTAGAAGTCATTGATTAAATTTTTTCATATTTGGCTATTTCTTATTTTTGTATTCATTATTATTAAATAATGAGCGTTTTCTGGTTTCGCATTGTTTTTTTCATTTTCGAATGAGTATTTATTTATTTTATTTATCTATTTTTTTTTTAAATTACAGTATAAGACTTTTTGTGTTTTTCCGGTTTTCATCCTTTCATTTTCAAGCGAATTTTCATTTTTTTAAATTTCTTTATGAGAGTTTTCTTAATTTTGGTTTTTCCTTTCTTTCACTTTGAATTATTTTTTCATTTTAGAACTCCATCTAATTTTTTATTATTCCTTCTCCATTTGAAAAAAAAAAATCATTTATAGAAGGAAAGAATTAAAAAAAAAATTGTTTTGAATTTCTCCATTTTTTTCTTATTCTTTTTTCTGGAAATATTGTTTCTTCATTTTTTAACCTATTTTTGAGTAGTTTTTCAGTCTTGAACATATATTTTTCCATCTGATTTTTTCCTTGAAAATTTTCAATTCTTGTGAAATACTTATTGAGTTTTTTTTTCTTTTTTTTTTTTAATATGTTTCCCAATATGCTTTCCAAATTTCACATCATTTTTCATTAGTGAATCCTTTTTTCATTATGTGCATTTTTTAATTCTTCGGTAACTTTTCATTTTCATTTAATTTCACTATGAAACTTTTTGATTTCTTGTCTTCCACCCCACCCTCATCCCTTTGAATGACGTTTAATTTATGAAATGTAATAATCTCAAAACAAATTTTTTTTTTGAATGTTTTCATTATTTTGAACTTATTTCTCTGAAAATTTTTAATCAGATTACATTTCTTCATTTTTTCAAACTGTTTTTGAGCGATTGGGTATATTTTATTTGATGTATATATATTTTTTTAATACTAGATAATATTTTTTTTCACTTATATTTCATATTCTTATTCATTTTTTGGAGGTGGGGGGGGGTGATGCATACAAATAAATTTCATGTTTTCTTCATTTTTGATTTTTTTTTCACGTTAAAAAATATCAACTTTTAGTGAGGTAGGTTGACATAGTGGGATGGGTTGGAGGTGAGGAGATCAATGATACCAATTCTTTTTTATTTTTTTCCCCTTCAAGTTAATAATAAGCGAATATTGAATCATTAAAAAAAAAAAATTGGAATTTGTTGTTGTTCGTGACATAAGTTAAAATGTAAAGGACGGGGGGAGAGGAGAGGTAAATCAAGATCCGAATCAACTAAAAATTTTAAATTCGTAGGCTAAGTACTTTCATTTCTCCCCTCCCCTCAATAGAAAACAGTTACTATGCTAATGTCAACCTTGAGCTTTTATTATCTTGTAGAAAATGTTCACCAAATTTTTATTAATTTTTATGCTTTTTCTTTCTTTAATTTTCAGTATTTTTTTATTTTTGAAAATGATTGCTTTAAAAATATTTCTTCTCTATTTTTCAAATTTTTCATAATTTTAGTCATCTCTTTCTTGTATTTTGGAACTGTTTCACTTTCTATATGCCTATGTTTAGATTTTCCTCGTCAACTTAACCTCTCTGCCCCCTCTCGGCGGCCTTCATCACAAGCAAACTAACAAAATGCATTAAATTCGATATTTCTTTCATTAAAATTACGTAAAAATATATTAGAGACGGGTTGGCATTATTTGATTACGAGCACTCAGCATTTCGTAGTTTACTTAAAACGAAAAATCCGCACGAATTGTAAACTTCCGTGAAGCCCGCGGCTATTGGTATGTTATTTTACTCTAATGTTTACCGATGTATTTCAACAGAATATACACAATAGGATAAATTGTGACTAGATTTTTCGGTACAAAAACCTTCCTATCTACCAGATTGTATTGATCGTGTACAAACAAATGACTAGATTTCGAGAAAAATTTTTCCATCAAAGATTCAAGTAGCATGGGAAATTCGTTAATAATGATCGACATTTTAATAACGATAATCTCGCGAAACGACGTTCAACTCAACGTCATTTACGATATTTCAGGTATGTTCATCTTTATAATACTCGATTATTGATTGCTAGAATAACAATTCAACACCAGTATGGTAAACTGTGATGGCAACGTGTTTTAAAATATCGCCATCTTATCTATTTCAGTACATTGTAAAATAAGACCAATGATTCCTCGGCTTCAACTGGGAAATTTTCAATTCGTCCAAAATCCTTATAAATCTTAACATAATGAAAAGGAAGGACAGAGAAAAAAAGAGCGGAAATTAAAAAAAAAGAAAACGAAAACACTGGAATAAAAAGTTAAAATCTAATTTAAAACGATTTACCGAAAAAAAAAAAAAATAACGATCGCGTTTACCGTTCGTAATACGGTAACGATCGTCCGTTCATATTAGTCGTCTTATACTTATAAAAATGCGGCGGATACTTCAGCGTATGCGGGCACATTCTTTCCTTGCTGTAAGGCACAGCGTAGGTATGATTGTTGGACGTACCTTCGCCTGGAATGTACGAAAAACCGGTATCATTGGTGGTGCCTTTTGGATTGAAAGTTTTGTATCGCCTCCCTTGACAGGAACCTGCGGCTCGGGCTTCAGACTCGTTAGGTAAATAGTAAATATCTGAAGCCGAATTCGACAGGTTGGAGGCGAAAAGTTCTAGCTATAGTTCCGTCACCGGTATTGGTTTCAGAGTTTGGTGTTGAGCTGTGCGAATGATGAATTCGTCGTCGTTGAAGGTTTTTTGGTATTCGGCTTGTTTCTTATTTACTTTGGTTTGTTTCTTCCATTTGTAGTTTTTAAATAAGTCGTGTATCTTGTGCCTATATCTGTACAGTAATATTAATAGTAACGCGATCAGTGCTACCACAACACCGCAAATAGCTCCGATGATAGTTTGATGCGTACTAACGTAAGTCGAGCAACCTAGATCTTCCGACGACAGATGCCGCAATGGTTTATCTTTTAAAAATGGCGGCGACGAGCACAGCACGTGCGTCGTATTCCTCTGCATGAGTAGATCGCGTAACCACATCAACGAGCACTCGCATTCGATCGGATTACCCGATACATCGAACGTCCTCAGGGTGGGCCACGGCACCAATGATTCTTTGAACGACGTGAATCCGTTATCTCTCAAAATCACATCCTTCAAATTCGGCAATCTAGTCAACGCCCCGTCACCGATGTACGACAACTGTTTGTTATCGGTAAACATGATAATCTCCAAGTTGAGGTTATCGGCGAACGCGTCGCTCTCGATGGTCACCAAATTCGGCGTGCCTGACACCGTTAGATGGCGCAAATTCGCGAGCCCTTTGAACGAATCCTTCGGCAAACTATTAAAAGGATTCTGTCCGATGGATAACTCCTCCAATCTACTCAGCCTGGACAACTGCTTCGTCGGAATGGTAACTAATTCGTTATCACTAATGATTAACGTACGTAAATTATTATTCAGTCCTTTGAACGCGTAATCGCTAATATTGACTAGTGCCGCGCTGGCTATATCCAGCTTCGTTAAACCACTCAAGCCGGCGAAACTATCATTACTCAATACCCGAAACGCGTTCCAACCGATATGCAATTCGGCCAAACCGCCGAGAAATTGGAACGAATGAGTTGGCACTTTGACCAACTGATTATCATCCAGATGTAATATCTTCAGCGCCAACATACCTTCAAAGGTACCCGGATCGATACGTTGGATACGATTATGCCCTAAATCCAGCTCCTTCAGATGGCTCAAATGGCTGAATATCTTATCCGGTAAATCTTCCAAGAAGTTACCCCGTAAATTCAACACCGTCAGCGATTTCAGTCCGTGAAACGTCTTATCGGTGATGTTCGACAGACGGTTCTCGTTCAAGTGCAACTCGATTAGTTTGTTTTGAGTCACGAACGCCTGGTTCGGTATCCTAACGAGCTGATTGTTGGAAAAATCTATATGCTTTAGCATCGGATAGAACTGGAAGGCCGCCACGTCTACCGTTTTGATTTTGTTGTGTTGCAGTATGAGACGTTCGATTGACGGATTCAACGTGATGGGAACCTCGTTCAGCGTGTTCTCTTTGCAAACCACCACCAGCGATTCGTCGTTGCACGAGCAATTCGGCGGACATACTGTGTTCACACCGGTCGGCTCGCTCGTCGGTAGGACAGTCAGCGTTGTCACGACCAGTATGATTGTTGTTTGTAACATGTTGTCCTGCGAACAGAGAAGAAATATTTCCACGTTAGAACTTTAATTAGGACTACAGATGGAAGCCGGTAATTTAAGATCGTAAATTACTGAATTTACCTCACGTAAAGTATACGTGGTTTGTTAGTATTTGGGTAAATTACCCAAAATAGTAATTTTAGTGAATTTTTCAATATCATTTTTTGTGATTAATGTGATGAAAACTCGAGAAAAAACTGAATCAAGTTGCTTTCGCGTTTCAACATCGTGAAATGATTAGAAGCTATTTTCGGTATTTTCTGATTCAAATTCGGATAGTTTTTTTTTTTTTTTTTTTTTTTTTTTTTACAGGCAATTTCGCATAGAAGAATCTTCACTCCTTACAAATTTAAAATCTCATCACAATAAGAAGTTAAACAAATGAATATAAAATACAAGAAATAAAATGGTTGAAATACTACAATTTTTTGCATTAATCTTCATAGCTTGATCATTTAATTCAAATAATATCAAATATGATTTATAATGCAATACATAATTCACCAAAAATTGGTACATGATGAATATCATTAGGTAAAGTAATTTATGGTAAATTACCAACTTTTCAGAAGTAGAGATGGTTGGAAATTGAAAGTGGTAAGTTATCTGGTAAGTTAGCGGTACCACAAGATAAATTTCTTAAATTCTGCAGTTAATTTAAAAACTGGTTTCTGTGCCTATTTAACGAAATTTTAGATTATAAATCATTTTTTTTCAACAAACTATAGTTATTTACATGAAATTTAGTCGTTTTTATACTTTTAAATTACTTTAATTACCAGTAACTTACCAGTAATAGGCGGTAAGTTACCGGTCAGTTACCCAAAAATAAATTACCGGTAATTAACCATCACTATTCAGAAGACTTCAAATTCAAAAAATTTTTGATTGGGTTAATTATGTAATTTACGAAGTAATTGTAAATTACCTAACTTTGCCCATCATTGATTAGGATTAAATATTTGAAATGATGAATGATATTGAAGAAATTCATTTGAGTATGAAATATATGAGTATCTGTCGTTTTTGACGTTATGTTGTGTGTGAACTGTAATGTGTTGCTTTGTGAGGGTTAACGAAGCTAATCTTGTAACGACTCATTAATTTTAGCGCCTCATAATGCAGCATAGGCAACCTATTATACATACATGTATGTGTGATTGCATTCGTATTTTTAAGGCGCAAAGGAAATTTAATTTCGTTGGTAAATAAGAATTTTCCGCTATAACCAAAGTATGGAGATGGGATGAGCTGTTTTTTTTTTTCAAAAAGTAGAGAAAAATGTTCAATAGTTGCCAAATGATCAACAAATTAATAAATATTTATGCGTACAATTATGCATATCTGAATCCCTTACACAGTTTTATCAGGCAATTATGAAGATGGTGCCTAATATGGAACACAAAGGAGGGAGGGCGAGATACTGTGAATTATGAAATAAAATATAAATTTTTTCCCCAATTCTCCCTCCTTACATTACATAGCTGCAACCCAACACTTCCCCTAGCACCTATATCGCACCTCTCCAAAATCCACCCTCCTTTTCCCCAAAATACTTGACTTTCTATTTCCTATAACGATATGATAAATAATCAGAATTCCCAACTTCTATTTCTTTCAGCTAAAAAGTTTTATGATTTCTTGAATTTACTCTTGAAACGAATATTTTGATTTTATGTAATTAATTCGGATTTTCTATTTTGCCATGCGCCATGCATAAGATTGATTTGCAGAGATTGCAGGACTGTTGCCTTGTTTTTTCTTTCTTTTTTTAAATTATCTTTTACTATTTTGAGGGGAATTTTTTCGCATGTAAATTTTTTACTTTCAGCTTTCTTCGAGTTTTTAATTTTATATTAGATTATTTTCAATTTTTGTTGTTGTTGTTATGTTCAATGCTAATTAATTCACATCTTTATTAAAGAAAGAAAAAAAAAATTATATTATAATGAATTGAAAAACAAGCGACCAAGTATATTAATTCATTTTCACAAACTTGAACAACCGATTTTTACAGCGCCCCACTGGGCGATTGTTTAATCGTCTAACAGTTGTATCCGGTTTTGTTTTTGAGCAAATTTTTATCTATGGCATTATTTCATCGTTTTTTTTTTTCATTTTGAGACTATTTTTTTGTATTTAATAAGAGCATTTCTATTTATTTGTATTTTTTTCTCATTTTTGGTTAATTTTCTATTTTATTCATTTCAACACAATTTTTCCGTTGTCAAAAATATTTTCTCAATTTTTATGCAGTATTTTTTTCTTTTGAGTAGAATTTATTTCCTTTATTTTTGAATGATTTTTTTCATTTTGAAAAATTTTTCTCCATATCAGCAATTTTTCATTCATTTTGGATTTTTTTTTGAATCAATATTACAAATTAATTTCAACTATTTTTTCCTCATAAATTCAAGGCCTTACTTTTCAACATTATTAATTCTCCGCTCATCAGAGTAATTCCACAAAAAGTTGGTACAAAAACAAAAATAAACAGTTATACGCCAATTCGGAATCATTTCTTAGATCATACCTTACGATATCACGCTGTGAACCTCAAACAACCCGCGTCCCTTCGTGACACCACAGACACAGACCACCTTTAAGATCGGAATATCCACCATCCGTGACAACCCATCCCACTCTAATCTTACCTACACGCTTTAATTACCTCATACGCCCGAAAAACATCTCCTCAAAAAGTCAAAGACTACCGTGACCGAGAAAACACCGAAATCCACTCCCTTATCTAAACGTTTCTCAAACCCGTTACTAATTACCAAAAAATAATTCGCTCTTACCGAATTATAATTGCCGACCATCGAGTTGCATTTCCACCTTACGATCATCGTTCATCCGTAGCAGTAAATTTTTTTTATCGAATCGATGAAAAGAGAACGCGTATCAAAGACCATTACAAAAAAGGAAAAAAACATTCTACTTTAATTAAAAAATGTGTTCGCCCGATTCAACTTCCTATCAACCGGTTTACAACTGGTCGCCGCGTCGACTCGAGTATTTTCATATCTTCACAGACAGACCGAAGTCGTGCCATCTTATTGCGGCGGATTTTTTCATTCATTCTCGGCTACATCTACATACTTTGAAATTCTCGACTAGTGGATGACATTAATCAGACGTTGAAGAGATGAAAGATGCGATTGTCGGCATCAGACCACCTTCAAATTGGCTTTCGATTCGATGTCCTACCTATCCAATAATTAGACTTTTTTTCACATCCGTCTCCGCGGTGTCGCCTGTGATAAAAATCATCTTCTTGAAAATATCGTTTTTCGTTTCCAAGATTCGAGATTTTTTATCGATACGTAAGAGAAGGGAGGAAACAGTAGGGCCTTCGAAGTCAAGAAATACTCCGACGATGTTAAAAAAGGGGTAGCGAAGTTTTTCGACGCGGATCCGCGTAATTAAGTTTACTACCGAGGCTATGAATAATGAAGAAAAAAAGCGAACGCACAAATTACTATCTCGTAATTCACATTAACCAAAGAACATTTTTCTGTTATTTTTTCCTCCATTTCTATCTAACATCGTATTAATTCGCTTTCGCCCTTTCAAACCACGTACCCTAACAGACGCCTAAATCAAGGGGATTTCGGCAAATGGGGGAAATTTTACATCTTACATTCTCGTAAAGATGATGAACTATATCATTATGAGACATAATGAGACTGATATAGAATTCTAGAAGTGTAAAACAAAATACGAAGACTGTAAAAAAAAATTGTAAGCAGTCATACCGTATTGTTAAAGCTGAGTTTGAGGCATGTTCAGATTTGCCCATTATGTAGGTAATTTCTTTACACCCAAATTTCGTATTTAGTCTGAAAGCTCGTACTTATACCTTCCAAAACTACTACAGTAGTTGAGTTTGACATTTGTTGTGAACATGAAACTCTTCAAATAATCTTCGAATTTTTACAGAGGTCATATTCAAGTCATCAACTAACCCAACATACAAAATTGACCTTTCTAGGTCGATCTGGTGAGGAAATACGAAAGATTCATTAAATTTCCTGCGGCAATTTCCCTTCAAAAGCGGTGTTCGCTTTAACTTCCCTCCAAACTCACTTGGGAAGCTAAAATCAAAAAAGATTAGTCATTTAGACTAATTTTATCATATGATACCGCAATAAAAAATGTTCTACCTTACGGGTACCCCCACCACATTTTCAGGTGGATAACCCCTCCTTTAACCCTATAACATCGTGACTTATGTACGGAGGTGAATTTAGGATATTGTATATGTATAATTCTCATCCCAATAATCATATGAGTTCATATAAATTACATTTTCACTAATTTGAGGCTCCTCAAGCTCTACTCAAATTTTGATAATCCGCCATTTTGTATCCATTTTGACCCAAATTCAAGAGGTCACATTCTGGACATGAACTAACCTCACATATAAAGTTTGATCTCTGTAGATTGATTTGGTGAGGATATATGGAGCATTCCAGAAATTTCATGACTCAAACATCCTCAAAAAGCCATTTTTCGCTTTAACTCCCCTCCAAATATACTTATGAAGTTAAAATTTGGATATGTTGGTGTCCATAATTTACTTTTTTATATGAGATCAAATACAAAAAATTTGAGCTGTTTGCCCATTCTCCACCACCCATCAAAATTTGAGTGATCCGCCATTTTGAAATGTATCGAAAAAATAAAAAAGTTGCTTTTTTACATTCTCAAGAAAAGGGTCTCACCAAATTTTGAGGGAATTTTTTGAATAACGGTCGGCGCTACGCGTGGGGGGAAAAATACCTATGTATACCAAAAAGTTGGACGTTTTCCAAATGATTACAAATGGTCAGAAACGAAAAAATTAGAAGATCCTCCCTCCCTCTCCTGCCAAATCAAGTAGGCTGTAATCGTTGACTACATACTATACCGACCACACTACATGCAGGAACATCGCGGTTTAACATAAATTTCTGACGCGCAATTCTGCGCATGCGCGAAGTCTTGTTATCAGAATTATTTTGTTGCTTGTTTACATGGATGTAAACATCCGTGCTTGTCTATTATCCCTTTCAAAAACACACACAATCTTTAATCAATTGACGCATGCGCAGAATTGCGCGTCGGAAATTTATATTCAACCGTTCTGTGGTCACATTTCTCATTACCTAGTTCGTTCCATACAGTATACAGTCAAAGACTCTAACAACTATCGTTTTCAAGTTAAAAACTCAGCTGTCAGCTACAAATAAAAATTATGCTCGAGTTTTGATTGGATATGATCTAACGTTTTCGATATTTTCATCCAATCACGATTCCAGTAATTCAGCGCGCATGCGCAGTTATGTTTTGTATTTTTATGTTAATGTTTCAAAATACTCCATAAGCAACAGCGGCCCATATCTATTAAGTCGATGGTTTTTGTATGGAAGAAATTTCGAAGTTTTAACTTTTTTCTCACTTCATTCATGCAACTTCGAAAAATTTAGGCATGTTACTTCATGAAATTTTGTTTTTGGTTTCTAAACATTTCGAAAATCAAAAAATTCCGAAATAAATTTTTGCATTTCTATATACAGTAGTAACCAATAGTAACCTTTAAGGTCATGGAACGTTGGAAAATTTTCAAAAATTTTTTAATGAAATTTTCTACTTGTCATTAAGTCCACAAAAAGTAACTATTTCCCAAGTTCTCCGAAAGACCCCGAAAACGTGAAATTACGATATCCCCCTCCTCTTCTCTCCA
>VFXL01000570.1:0-140000 GCA_009761765.1 Phenacoccus solenopsis | reverse complement strand
AAATCAAGTACCTGTAATAGCATGTTTTATCGTTAAAAATTCGACTAAACTCGGTCAAAAAATTTAATTCACTCTCCGGCGAACTTGACCGTTGCGCGAAAACTAATCTCTTAAATGAGCCCAGCGCACCGAGCGTAGGTTAAATCATAAAATCGCCGAATTCCAGTCCACTCCGGAGCTCAGTTCGGTCGTAAAAGCTGGGCAAAAAATCCCTATTACTCGCTCAGATAAGAACTCACAGTCTGCGTAGTGTTAGGGACGAAAGTCATTACCGGAGACGTTCGAGCCGGATTACACGTCAAAATTGCCATGTAACAGTCTTATTCGACTTTCACTCATGCGACGCCGTTCTATCGTGCATGTACGGGGTCGGAGAGGTATTTTCTTTGTATACAGAACGGGCGAACGAAGCGTCTATAGTTTAGTCCCGTATTTATCTTTAAAGAAAGATAATAGCTTCACACTTTACGAGCCACCGGGGAATACATCATTTCCTTCGAAAGCATTTATAGCGAAAAAAGGAAAACTTAAAACAATTTTTGTAAAAGCGACTTTTCCTTCTTCCTGCCACGTCAGCCGGCAACATCGCCAAATAAATAAAAACGCGTTACGCATTTCAGATTTACTATCTTATTTTCTCGCCTTCCTTTGTCGTCCATCCATCGATTCTCTTGGCCTGTTCAGATGGTAAAGATCGCCATTCCCCTACATCGTTGTTTTCACCGTACAGCTACCGCGTTATAATTGACGGCGCTAGCGATTGCACCTGCTGCCCCGACATACCGAATGGATCGGATTACGTTGTCAAGGATCTGGATCTCTTTGCTCCCTGTAAACGTTGGCGACAACCAACAGGGGAAGATAGATGATTCGAATACGACGCACCAACCGTCTCACAATTCCGAATAATCCGTTCGACGCGAATACAACTCACCATGTTATCCCGAGGGAACCGAAATAATACCGATTGTAATTAAGAAACAGCTACGACTTGGGCTTCGACTCGTATAAAACCTATAAACTTTATAACTAATAAACACGATCGTAAAAAAATTTCGATATTCATCGCTGGCTCGTTGCATACGCGTACACCAAAAATAAAGACGTCCATTAAAACCAGATTCTTTCTTCCCTCTGGTAATTAGACTGCACAAGGTTTCAATCAGAAACCTCGCCAGCAAAAAGCGTTCGTATAAATCGGTCGGAAAACGGCGCACGAATTTTCCAGACGTACGAGATCCATAAAAAAACCTCTAGCTAATATAAATTACCCAGGTCGAACTTCCTTTATCCGGAGACATCGTCGGAACATCATGCGAAACTTGTAAGGCGGATCGTAAAAATTGATTTTTTCTTCCACTATTTTTATTTCGTTGCATAATAACGAAGCTTTACGCGTGTAATTTATTTTACTAGTGCATGCGAACGAGCTACACGGCCACGTTAGCTTGTTCGTTAAAAAGTAATGCATCTTTTCTCTTCGACTCTACGCTGTATCGTACCGACGCTACTAGCCATACCTACGTACAGTATGGAAAAAACAACCCGACGTTACATCGTAAATGCTCCGTTATCGAGCGACCGCACACCGAATTCTCTATCCGTATACAAACTTACATACCAGCTATTAAATTTACACGCGAACCTTGACTTCAACGTACGCCGCGTGCACTTGCAATGTACGCGTTTAAAAGCTCGATAATTTATTTAAATCGCTTCTTCATTGGTACAAAAGTTGGTAATTCCTCTTCCACCATTTTTTCACCCTCCTAATCGCAAACTTTCTACAGTCTTTTCGTCTCTCGTAAAATATGCTTTTATCGCGACGCTTCCTCTTTAAATAACCCAAATTTCGCCGAAAATTTTTCGCAGCGCCAAATTTTTCACACGATTTACTTATCCCTATCTCGACGATTTTTTACTTCGCCGCAGGGAATACGGTTGCGGGGGTAAATTGAAATGGGCGAGAAGTTTTCCATGTCATCGTCGTCGTATATTTTTTTCCGCTTTTCTCTTTCTTCGCGTCTTCCGTTATTTCGCTTTTTATAACCGAGGACGAAATCGAAATGAAATATTAACTTTTTCGCCGAAACTTCTCTTCGTAATTTTTTTTTTTCGCCTCGAAAATGGGAATAAAATCGAGGTCGATATGACCATTACCTTGTACCGCGTTTTCCTGACGTTTCATTATCAACGTCGATTATCGATTATTATGTAAGCTACGATAATTCACGAAGTGTATGGCTGAAGTACTATATAATTTTAGTCGCAGATAGGTCGTGATAAATATTCTATACGATTGATTTTCGATCGTCAAAATTACGATAGTTAATTGACGATGACAATTGGCAACACGTTTTTCTCATCAAATGTCGATAAATCGAAATCCATGCAAAATGATTATCGACAGATTCTGCGGAAATGAAAAAACGTATTTATATTGAATACATAGTGAAACTAACATAGGTAGAGTTACCATTACTAATAATGCCCTTCAGAATAAAAATATAATGATAATCGAAAATATCGAAAATAAAACATTAACAAAGTATAATTGGATTGTTCGCATTTTTTTGGCTACTGAACACATTAAAATAATTGACACTGCCATATTGATTAATGATATTTTTCCAATTGACAACAGAATTTATAATTTTTTTTTAAATTATTTAATTATATAGACTTTTTTATGAGTCATTAATGGATTTTTAAATTTTTATAAATTCAATTATTGATATTTTTGAAGAATAATCATCTACAGGTACATTTATAACTCAAATAGCGATATTTCTTGAATCGATTATCGATATTTTTTACGACAATAATCGATATTACTGAAATAAATTATTGATATTTTGAAATTGATTATCGATATATTTGAAATTGATTATATTTTCGAACTTAATATTTTTAAAAGCGATAATCAATGTTTTTAAAATCAATTATCGATATTTTGAAAACTGATATCGATATTTTGAGAATTCATTATTAATATCGCTTAAGTCAAGGAACGTTTTCATTGCAATTAATCATCGATATTTAAAAAAATCGATTATCGATATTTTACAAATAGATTATCGATATTTCACAAATCGATTATCGGTACTTTACAAATTGATAATCGATACTTCACGAGTCGATTATCGATACTTTATGAATCGATTATCGATAATAGTTTCTTGAATTTGACTAGTGATTAAACAACAGGTTTTTTGTCTTTTTCATAAAATGTGTAACTTCGACAAGTTTTCGCCATATTCTACTTTTTTGGTTTTTTGTATAAATTCAATTTCTGTTTGCAATAATAAACAACTCAAAGTACAAGTAATTTACCGTAAATTTCTGGTAAATCACCATTCAGTTACCAAAAAATAAATGATCAGTAATTAACCCTCTCTTTATCATTGATTAGCAATCATCATTATGTTTAAAAGCGGGTGGAGGACATTTTTCTTTAAAATTCGATTACTGATTTAAATCGATAATCGATATTAATAGTATCTGATTATTGATATTACAAATAATTCATTATCAAAATATTTTAAAATCAACTATTGATAATTTTTTTTTTTTTTATTCAATCCACTTTATTAATTGAAATTTTTTTATTTTCGAAATTGATTACGAATAATCCATACTTTTGATATAATGAATTATTAAAACATTTAAAAACTGATTATCGATATTTTTGCAAACGTATCATCGATGTATTTAAAATTTGGTATTTTTTTTTTTTTTTGAAAATTTGTAATGACACTTACTTAACGACCAATTATCAATGATTTTTTGATTATCTTCGATTCCCAATATTTTCAAATCGATACTAAATATATGTATGACATTTCTGATTAAGGATTGTCAAAATATTTAAAAATCAACTATCGACATTTATGGAAATGAATTATCGATATATTTGGATTTCCACATTCGTTTTTTCATTTAGAATCGATAAGTGTACCCGCCAATCAATCATCAATAACTTTTCGATTATTATCATATTCAAAAATTAATTCTCAATATTTTTGAAAGTGATTATACGAGCAAGAACAATACATTTTCCAGATGATGAATTATCGATGCATTTGAAAACTAATTATCGATATTTTTGAAAATCGATTGGTAATGTTTTCACAAATTTTTATAAATATCTTCCAAAATCGCTCAATTGGATAAAAGTTTATTGAGTAGTAGGTTTCATTAAATTTTGAAAAATCCAATATCAATGACACTTTTCTCAATCTGTACGTGAATTCTATAACATATTATCCTCTAGCAAAACTCTTATCGATACAAAGCATCTTACAAGAAAAATCACACGCACGGCTTTCAACCTAATATTTTTAACTATCGAAAATTTTCTCCTTTCCGTTCACAAAGGAAGAAAAATCCAAAATAATCCAATCGATATCGGCGGCACCTCTTTGACACCAAATATAAACCGATTGAGCTCGCGATAACAACACTCGCAGCTCTCACAAATACCAACGAAACGCGATACCAATCCGTTTTATTACTTAAATTCGAATTAATAATCATTGGCAGCAATTAATGGTGCATGGGAAAACGTAAAAAATAAAAATCGATTACCCAATACCTATGCATAAGTGCCTATCATTAATCGTATTTCCTGTACGCCGTTTCAACGCTACGAAAATCCATTTGCTCGATTACTCGAGCAACACGCGAAACACCGGTAGTAGACTACGTGAAGGCGAAATTAGCCGACAAATTCAATTTAACCCTCGTACACACCTCCCGATTTGCGATAGTGCTTCGTCTTATCAACAGGCGAACTTGAAACATTATCACGTCAGACTTTAAATCACTCGCCAGGGAATAATTTACCCCAATCTCGTACCTTCGACGTCCATCGTTTTTCCTCGTGCAAACATCATCCCCGATTCGCCATCTTACGCAGTAATTCAAGCGGTGAAAAAAATTTCGCTACATTGGCAACACCATCGTATCCGTATGGCGCCTCTATTCGAACTAGTAAACAAAGAATGTGGACTTTGAGAACACGTTTGTATTCATTTTACGATAATTGCGCGCAAAATAGCACTAATTGCCGCTCTCGTTCGCCGAATTTATCATCTCGAGATAGAAAAAAACACCGAATAATTAGTACCAGCGAATACGGCCATAAAAGCTCATTGTCGTCATATCATTAGGTACGAGCGATTTGACGATAAACTTCACCTTACGCGGTATGAGGTCATTTTTCATTTTAGACCCGCGATTATTTTTAAATAATGCTTATAAGGTAGAGAAACGAAAAAAAATTACTCTATATTTTCGAGCTATATATTACATTTACGAGCGTATAACGAAATATCGACCGGTAATTTTCCTGTCATAAATAAATTTATAGAATCTAACCTACATGTACGTTAATTGAATAGCCATAGACGCCTGACTCCGAGTCTTATCGAGCGTGAGAACCATCTCGACTGACGACCACGACCCCTTTCGTCGAAAACTACCACAGCCACGTTGAATTAAAAGCAAAAGTATTTAATGTATTTGCGGGCGCACGTTACACACGTGTTACTTTCTACGACCACTTTTCAAAGAGCTCTTCTCTTATATACCTTTACTTCGCGAATACCGTAAGGACAACGTTGCGGTTACCGTGTATCTAAAGCTTTCCATATTAGAGCGAGTGTGCAGCCGATTGCCTTCCTTTAATGGGCTTTGTCGAGTTAAATTCGCGAAAGACACATCGCGTCGAAGCATACTCTCAAGGAGTGTGAACAGATGAAACTGGTGAGCACCTACCAATTGGAATTTTAGAATAAGCTGACTAAAGTTGGTCCTTCCTGTCAGAAAATTATGTGGGAAAATTTTTATTTCCCAAGCTTTTCTTAGTTTATTTATTAATGACTTCATGAAGATGATGCTTGTGATCATCAAAAAAATGCGTTTTTTAAAATTTTCTTTCACGTTACTCATTGTATTTGACAAATGGAGTGAAAAAAGTTCAATATATTTATAGCTCATCTGCAAAATTAAAAGAACTACAGACATTGAAAAATTCTATTTTATTCCAGCTCCTTCAATTTTACAGATAGGCCATAACTTTACTGAACTTTTTTTATTCCATTTGTCAACTGCACACAGCAACGTGAAAATTTTTTTAGAAATCTAATTTTTTCCCCCAATAATGATCACATACATCTCAATGACGTCATTGAACAAAGAAATTACATTCTTTGAAAATTTTTTTTCATTAAACGCATAGTAATTGATAAAAGAAACAAAAAATGTTCCATAAACTTTTTGCCATTTACAAAATTAAAGGAACAATAGTAATTCGAAAGTATAAATTGTCTGTAATTCCTTTAATTTTGGAAATAGGCAACAAGTTCATTGAACTTTTTTTGTTTTTTTTATCGGTTGCTATCTGTTGCATGAAAAAAATTCTCAAAAAAGGAAAACAATGATACTTTTTTATTCCATGACGTCATCATGATGTACGTAATTGTCATTTCATTTATTGAAAAAAATATTTTTAGGTGGGGCGGGGGTGAGGAGATTGCCAAAATCCATTTTTGCATTTCTGAGAATTTTTTTCCAATTTCAAAAATTCTGAACAAGTGTATTCTATGCATATCGACATAATATATCATTACAATTATATTTTTTAAATCCAAGAACCATTTTGAATTTAAGAAAAAATCAATTAAAAAAAAGGTCAGTAAGTTTTGAAAAAATTCTCAAAAATTACGCTCATTACAATTACAGCCCATTTTCATTATATTTTATCAAAAGGTGCAATTTTTTCTATTTTTTCTAGAATCATTTCTTGATTACCCATATTAACAAATTTGATATTAAACGATAATATAATTGTTTGAAAATTAACTTTTTTAATCTTTTTTTACCCATTAATTATACTTCATTTCCTCAACATTATTTAGAATTAAGAGGAATGCCTCGACAATCAGTCTAAATTTCAAAAAATTTCATCACGTAAAAGCCAAAATAAAAATTTGGGCCAAAATCTACAAAGGATAAGGTACAAAATTTCGTTACTTGATTTTCTGATCATAATCCCCAATTCCATTGATTAATTCAAAATTCCAATTAGAAATACAACTTAACATTTTCAACCGCCTATAACTTTACATACTTTCGAACGTCTTCGAAATAACTGAAAGAAAGAAAAACACGTCTCGTCGAGTTGCTAATGAAATTATGAAAGTTTAATTGAAAAACGTCAAAGTTACCTTGAGGAATTTTTTCACGTCGGATGTCCCAGTGGGAGAAACATCGAACCCGAAAACTCAACACCAATGCATTTCCCCTCCAAAAGCTCCATCTAAGATGAAAATTCAGACTGATAAAGAACATCGCAAAACTTCCAAATGATATTATTCAACGGAGAAAACTTATTCCACCTTATGAATATTAAAAGAAACGCTTCCTTACAGCGGCATTATGATTTCGCGCGAACATGATGGATAGCATAACGACGTCGGGTAATTATAAAAACAGATGCGTCGAGGATATGGTATCTCAACGAGTCATAAATATCCCTCGAATGTTCACTAATCGACGACCAATTTTACACCACTGTCGAGTCCATATATACCAGTGAAAAGCGTTTTTCCGTGTTTAAACATTTACCTCGCTAAAAGCGTCCGGTTCCGGTAAGCGGAAACAGTGCAACAAATTATACGACGGCGGAAGAGATGTCTCGGATATGTTGTCGCATATCGACGTAATTCGTCTTAATTACAATCAACTGCACTCTTTTCTCGCTACTTAACGACCACGAAAATCTCTCGGTGTCAAACTGGTTCCATCATTCGTTTTATAATCGCGTTACCCGTGATCCAGATGAAATTTACGATTACTTGGTCAACCTATTTTCATATAGAAAAAACGCTACCGGCTCGATCGACCAAACTTTCCAACGCTAATCCGCAGCAATTATAATCTTCGGTTTCATCTTTACAATACAGATGAACGCGTCGGTTTTTCGTTATTTTAGAGGCTCGTGCGAAACAACAACAATCCAAAGTATAGTGAATCATTGCATAACCGCGATTAGATTATACCTGATGGCTACCCTATCGCCTTCACCATAAATTACACCCATCTGCGGGCGTATCCTAGCCTATCAAAAGTACCTAAAAAAGATGTTTATACCGCCATACATGTTTTTAAACAATATGCTTATCGAAAATTATAGTGAAAGTTTGTACGCGTAATACAAGAAATATATATACATTTTTTATAATGATTTTTTGAACTCTTGTATTCTTTGAAATATGAGAAATGAGAAAGAATATAAAAATAATCTTCATTTTTTTGTATGCTTCTTCACCATTCTAAAAAACAATCGAATCAATCAATATTTATCAACAACAATTTTTTAAATTTCAACTAACCACATATTTACGTAAAAACATAGTCAACTAATTTTAACTCTCTCTAATGGTATTTTATTCGTACATTCGTAGCAATAGGTATATTCGAGAGGATCTTTGTGTTCGGTATTATCGATGAGAAAAAATTAGTTTTCTTGCCCTATCATTAGAGTGAACGAAATCTTTAAAAATATATATATTTTTGAGGGAATATACTAATAAAGTGATCCCAAAAATGCACTTAAATTTGAAAAATATAGATTTAAATCATTCAGAAGAATTTTATAATTGAAAGTTCTCTATAAAGTGAACGAGAAACAAGAACGAAGAATTTTCATTATTCTTGAGGAACAGGAAGAAAGAGAACATAAAACTGATATGTTTGAAGAATGAAGAACAGAACAAGAACGGAATATTTTCAAACTGAAAGACTGAAGAACGAAACGAGAACCAACTAATGCACAATGTTGAAGAACGAGAACAAGAACGATGTAATTTTTTATTGTCCTTCGTTCTTTTGAAAGTTGCGATTCCTTCAATGAACCTGTCTAATTTGTGTTGCATAAAATAAAATGGTTCTTTCAATTTTTCATGTTTGTGCATTACGTGTTATTGTTGATTCCTTGTGAAGCATTTCTAAATTAGATTAATTTCATCATTTCAGTTTTCTCCTTGTTTTATGCGTTTATTATTTAAAGGTTTTAATGTTTCATTATAACTAAACCTCTTTAGAACTTCAAGATTTTCTGTTCCTTTTGCGCTTATCTGAACATAATTTCTTATAGTTCATGTTATCAGCATTTCTACTGTCTTTGGTAGTAATGATGGTAGTAATGATACCTATTATGATACCATTACCATCATTTCCCATGTTCCTAACTTTGAACTTTTTGTTTCTTGTAATATCTCGAAAAGCATAAATCCTGATATTCTCTACAAAGATAGATTATTACTTCATGGTTCATCAAAAAACAAATAGAAATCATGCAAGGAGAAAGAAAAAATAAAGAACTGAAAACGCGCGTAAGTGCTACGTTTACTCATATAAGTAATTTGTTTTTATTAATTACTTAATCAGCTTTAATTACCTTTTAATTTTAACAACATAAACAGTCAACATGTTATCAAAAAATAAATGATTGAAGAACGAGAACAGAACAAAGAACAAACAAGAACTAGAGGAATAAGACCATAAAGAATTGAAAGAACGAACAGGAACAAGAACAGATATATGTTCGTTCCTACAATACTGATTTAAAGAAACCATTTTGAAGAATATAATATTTTGTTTAAAAAATATGAAATTCTAATACTGTTCTATTCGGACCGTGCACGGTGTTCTATTCGGACCGTGCACGGTGGTGGCGTGGCGCGCTAGTGTCGTTTTATTGTTATCAGTGTATATCAGTGATTGTGTATGTTATCAACTCAGTACGATCACTGATACAGTAGTTTCAGTTAACGACTATAGGGACGACGCTTTACCTGCATGGTCCCAATAAGAACTAATGGTTAATTTAACTAAAAATACCAACGTTGTAGGAACGAACATACTTCTGTTCTTGTCCAGTCATTTGATCCTGTTCTTGACTTGTTCTCATTCTCAATGCTTGAACTGTTCTCATTCTCTTCTTCGTTCTTTCAATTCTTTACAATCTCGTTCTCGTTTTGTTCTTCGTTCTTTCAATCCTTTATAGTCTCACTCTTGTTTGTACTTCGTTATATTTTCGTTCTTCAATTTTTTTTTCGATGTCATATTTACTCTTTACGTTGTTAAAATATAAAATGAATTAACTGAATCTAATTAATAGAAAAAAATTACTTTTATTCGTATGCGTAGCACATACGCGCTCTTTTTGGTTTCTCATTTTCTCTTTCCCCTCATAATTTCTATTCATTTTATCATGAACCAAGAACTTTCAAAAGAATGAAGAAAAACCTAAAATTACATTGTTCTTGTTCTTATTCTCGTTCCTCAACATTTTACATTAGTTGGTTCTCATTTTATTCTTCGATCTTTCAGTTTTAAAATATTCTGTTCTCGTTCTGTTCTTTGCTCTTCATACATATCAGTTTTATGTTCTTGTTCTTACTCCTGTTCTTCAGGAACAATGGAAATTTTCTGTTCTTGTTGTTCTTTGCTCTTGTCCTTGAGTTTGTTCCTACAACACTGAAAAATACTCCTAATACAACTTTGTTAACGGCGATGCGACACTAGTACAGTGCAAGTTAACATGTCCGAATTTTATGAAATCGAACAGTGATTCGCATCAGAGGTTCGCTCATCATTCATTTCAATAATCATTGCTTAGCTAGAGAAGAGAACGATTCCGCACTTCCTTGAATAATTATATTTCTTTTAACCAAAAAACATTTATGGCTATCGTACTCTTATCTCCATAATTAGTAGTAGTCTAGTTATGTGGATGGCAGTGTAGTAAGAAAATAAAGGTTATTAACATCGAACATTTTCTTTTTCTTCATCATTTGAAGTCTCTGTAGCACCTCCAATCTCATTCCATAAATTTATTTAACAATCGAAAAAAATTCAAGTAAGTACAAGAAAGGAAAGCGAAAAAAACATAGCTCGTTCCTTCACCAACCTCCAAACAAATTTCAGAATGAATAGAAAGTTTCGTAATCTGTTAATAAAGTAACATAAAATAGACAATCCGTTATCCATGCCAAAACAAAGTCACAAAAGACGAGAATAACGTCAAAAAACTTAATCTTATCATTCACATTTTCACCCATCATTGTCGCTGGAGACCTCGATGGAATAAATTACCATCTTTATATTACTTCGCAGCGTACACAAATGCAGTATTAATAAATACGTTATTGTCTGCTACAACGTAGGAATACGAGTAATACACGCGCGAAAAAACCCCAGTTAATTTACATTCGACGTAAGATGTTGGAAAAAAGCAATACGCTTTGAATCCCTATTCTTCTCCTTAGTACGTAAATTATGCACCAAAAAGTGGCCCGCTGCCGTACAAATGAACGATAAAAAGCCAACATTTAATTTATGAACGGTTCGACCCGTTGAAAGGCTTTTATCTTAATTTACATTGAACAAAGAGTCTTAGCTGAGCGCGGTTTTCTCGCATCGTTCCATCGGTACGTCGTGTAAATACCGCGGACACAGATTAATAGCGCGAAGTGCGGCCTCAGGCTGCCATTGTAGGTGGGCTTTGCTAAAAATACTTTGAAAAATTCCAACCAACTTCCGCAGCCTACGTACACGACTAGATGCCTGCAAAGGCTCTCTGGTATCATCGGCGGTGTGTCAATTTTGACGTGAATGATTTCGAAATATTTATGACGTGTATAATTACTAAGCCGTGGGATAGACTTCGCCGGTACCCATGTATTTCTCGACAGCGTGTTATTAGCAGTATAGGTATATTTATATATTGTTTGAGTACATTAGCCACCTCATTCGATCTCCTTTCTTGGCTCCATTCGTCATGCACATTCGATCGTTCATTTCGCACCTCTGTGGCGATTCATCATCGGTCATAGATCCGGATCTTTGGTAGCCGAATGACAACTCGTAGCGAGTTCGACAGTCCAATTATTCCCTTCTATCGTTTAAGCTTCGAAGCTCGTTAACCTTTCACGAGCACGTAATAACGTCGTCGTTTACCGAAAAAAAAAATAGTATAGAAGGAACCTCCGCAGTTAATTTTTACGACCCGATAATTTGCCCCGAAACTGACGTACGTATCGCTTAATGACGTCGTAAAGATATTCTTTCAGATGCCACTATAGATGTGACCATCAGATAGGGCTCGCGTCAAACTACCCAGTCACCGAGTCCGTGACACGTACCCGTACCCTAACCACCACGTAATTACGAGATGTCTGGGTGGCTCGTTAAACAATGCACGCAGCATTTGAAAAAACACCCGTTTCTTCCCTTCTTCGTTACCATTACAACCTGGTAATTATATCCGCGCTTCGTAATTACCACTGGGCTTAACCCAATTCCGACAGACATCTAAGCTCTTACAAAGTATCGAAACAAAACTCGCATTCACCGTGACGATGAAATCACTGCCGGCCAATTGTCCTACTTGTAACAATACACGCCATCTACTTCAGCCCCCCAGCCTGCGGTCATCTACAGATGAAAAATCGCTTCTTAGCTCATGGCCATTTTCGCCTAAAATACCATCTCACCGGTCTACTAATCGAAACCTATTCATAGATTGCTTACACCATCTTCCTATTTACTCTTTCGCGTCGCTTCGCAAACAATCGTTTCTAATTACCAACAGCCGCTTCCAGCTAATACCTACCATTCGAAAGCGAACACGCGAAAGTTATCCAATGAGAGAAAACCAACGCTTCGTTTAAAATGGAAAACTTATTTCCTCGCCGTGAATAATTTACTCCTACTATGTACGCCAACAAAAGGTGAAACTAATCACGAAATGTTTTTCTTTAAGTATATTAAAAACCAACTTCATACTCGGAATAACCGAAAAGATGTAATGGTCGGACTGCGCTGTACAGTGTACCTATCTTAAATTGAATGGGTAAACATGTTTTCCACCTTTGGGCAAACGTTGTATATTCACTAGCGTTTAAGGTAAATAACAATTTCAAATGAGCACCATGCTAACTATTTATAGACGTACATTTTCTCTATTTTTCGAACAACAGAATTGTCGAGTCTCCACGTAAAATCGACTCGTTCGATGTTTGAATTCTTCGAGAGGTGTACGAGACGACGAAAATTAAGCTTGGTTGGTTTGGTAAACAATATAGAGAAATTTTCGACCGAAAATAGCCATATAGGAAATTTAAATGCAAAACAACGTCACACAATGAGAATCTAAAAATATGAAGTAAAATCAATTGTAAGTAGAAATTATTATAGTTGAACAAACAATGAATTGTAATTTTAAATAAACATTTTCGAAGAATGCGATTAAAAATAACCAAAAATAGATAAAATTCAGTTTAAAACTTTCTGAATAATGTTTCATAAATTATCACCATACTAGAAACAAAAGTATTACTTCACCATAATTATGAATTCAACTTTAGTGGGGAACATAATATCGACTGCGTGAAAGTTTATTTTTCAAAATAAGATACTATGTCTATACCCCGAACTAAATAATTATATAAGCCAAATTATGGGCAATTTAACCTAGAATTAAAGTTTACTGAGCTAATTTTGCTGTTAAGTTCACCCATCAGGAGATAGGTCGAAAAACATGGGTAATGAGGTTACTGACCATTTCCACCTTTCGTTCACGCTTAGCATCTATCATTCACGAAATGTATATTTTATGTAAAATGATTCTCTATGATTTTATGAAAAAAAAATATATATAATTAATTTGTCAACTCTCTTTATATAATTTAGTTTTACCACATCAATAAAATAGGCAAAAAAAAATACCTAAAAAAAATGCCAAAACACACAAATTAGCATTGCTCTTTTCATTTTACTCTTATAAATTTTATTTTCATTACTTTTTTTTATGTTAAAACTAGGTTAAAAGGTACAAAGTCGGGAAGAGATGAAAATTTCGATAAATTATATTTCATCGCGAAAAAATATTAAATTCAAACTTAAAAACTAAACAAGAAAATTTATGATCATTTTTCATTTCTTCATGAACTGATCTTTAATTTTTTATTTCGTTTGTTTTTTTTTTTCAACAAAACTATTTTTTCCTGTTTTCATCCATCATTTTATTAATTTTTTTGAAATTTCGATTTTCTTTGTTTTGATTTCTATCTAAACTTGACTTGTCACTAAGAAAAAAAAAATTGTGAAAAAATAATATGTTTGTAAATTAAAATAAATAAAAACAGAATATAAATTTTTGGTACACATTTTGTTTTTTCAAAAATTTTGGTTTTTTATCTTTTTTTTCAAAATACTTGATTTTTTTGCTGTATTGATTTCTTTAAAATGTCGTTTTACGAACACCAACAAACTCGTTTTCACTGAAAGAAACCCTAAAGGATGAAATTCTTCGTAAATTAGATAGAACCATCAAAAAATTATTACGAAAGTTAAAACAAAATCAAAAATTTTCTGTCCTGATTTTTTTCCATTTCATTTCTCATCTCTTCAAAATTTCGTTTTTCATTTTTCATTTTTTCAATTTTTTTAAAGAACATAAATCGTCACTCGGACTTCCATTTCAGTCAAAATCGATTCAAAATGTCGAATGGTGAAAATCTGAGCATTACATGAGGAAGCCTCAAATATGTCAAATTTGATAATATGAGCTCATATAATAACCGGAGACAAAGCTTGCACCATTTCCCAAATTCATTCTCACAGTTAATGTTTGAAGGGGGAAGGAAGGCTTATTATCTTCAGAATGAAGGGGGAGGAAAGGGTATATGGAAATGTAAAAATTCCCAATTTTAGTATCACACAAAAAAGTGAACCTAAATGATAAGTATATTCAAATTTCAGCTTCTCAGGTGGGTTTGTAAAGAAGTCAGAGATGATAGTGTTTTGAAGAGGTAAAGGGTATCATGTTAGGAGTTTCATGAATCTCATCTCCTCTTGAAATGTACCAGGAAAGTCGTAATTTGTTGGAACTAGAATACGAACCTTGAATTTGGCTCAAACAGAATCCAAAAGTAGGTATGGTCAAAACTTGAACAGGATTTGAGGAAGCCTCGAATACGCCAAACCTCACAAGTGATGCTAGAGGGGATGGGGAAAAGTTTTCGTGCTAAAAATGTGGTGAGGTTGGATGAAATGTCAGATCAGGGTTCAGGGACAAAACGTACACCATTCCTCAAATTCATTTCCCCAGGTGATGTTGGAGAAGAAAAAGAGGGGTTATTATCATCAACATGTGAGAAGGGGTATTTAGAAAATTTAAATTTAAAAATTTTCAATCACAGTATCATTCGAAATACAATGCTCATGTAATAAGCATAAGCAAATTTCATCTTCCTAAGTGCGTTTTGGAGGAAGTCAGAGTGAAAAGTGTTTTTATTGGGTGGTGGGGGCGAAGATCATGCCAGAAAACTTTCTGAATCGTTCTTATCTCCTCACTAAATGTACAAAGAAAGCTGAAATTTCGTATGTGGAGTTTCTTAGGAACAATAATATGAACCCTTGGATTTGGCTGAAAATCGATTCAAAATGGCGAATCCTCAAATTCCAAAGAAAACTTGACAATCCGCAAATGGCTGAAGTTTGATACATATGAGTTCATGTGATTTCTATATCCTAAATTCAATTTCACAGACGTTTTGAAAGGGGTAGAAAAATAAATAATTTAAAAATTCAAATCAAAGGAATATCATAAATTAATTTGCAAAGAAAGAAAATAAAAACGAGAGAAAATTATTCAAAAAAATTCCATTTGAAAAACACAAAATCTCGCGAATTATGTTTTTTCAAAAAAACACACAAAGAAAAAAAAATATACATTACTTCGACGTTTCGCTGACTAGACGTAATATATATTTTTTTCTTCGTGTGTTTTTTTGAAAAAACATAATATACGAGATTTTGCGTTTTTCAACTGTAATTTTTTTATTTCAAATTAATGCATTAAAAATTAAAAATAATATATTTATTATTATATTTGATTTTCACTAAAATAATTATTTACAAATAATATTAGAAAAATATTAAATTTCATAAATATATAAAAATAGTCATAAATTTGGTGCAATCAACCTCTGTACTGAGAGTGGTCATGAATGAGATTAACATCCTAATCTGCAATTCGAACAAGCCTTAATTAAAAATTTAACTCCAATAACACAGCATGGCTGCTTACATTCTTCAAAACTAAAGCCTCTTAAATACACGTATTTTTTCGGGAAAATTTTAGCACGAAATTGGTAAAACTTTTTCGTGGAAAATAATATTAAAAATACTTACAAAATCAAAGACTAAAAATTTTATACATCTAAAAATTCACGAGTCCAAAAAAATGCTAAACTCGTTCATCTATTTCTCTATTCTCCGATATCTATTTCTCTTCTAGACAAAATTCGGCACCACCTTTTCATCGTCTACGCCACCTAAATCGTGATTCCGTTATCTAAATTTATTCGAACGATATTATCATAGGATAGAACTCGTTAAAAAACTATTAATCGCCTAATTTGCCTCTCAAAATCACTTCATTTTTCACATACACACGGCGACGAAGAAAGCCACAGAAAAGCGAATTCTCATGGTTTACTATGCGGGTTATCCGGCTTCGAATTTCTGACATTCGTATCTTCCACCATCGACGGTATAATTTCATCTATATGGTTAAAGCCAACATACCGATACACTTTGTTACACCGCTCAGTTATTACCAATATATTATGGAGAGATAAAAATCCGCAAATCTGAGATAGAGTCGGCTAAATGTCATCTCTTCAAAAAGTATATGGAATCGGAATGCCTTATTGGAGGAAATATTTAGAATATTTCTCCGAGAATCGTTTCATTATACGGTTCGAGGAAAGAACGCAGGCGCGTGCATACGTTAATATTTTAAAGAAATTACCCGAGTAGGTAAACTGGTTTCACTAGGGAGTCCGCATTAAAAGCCATTGGAAACCGCCGAATAACTCTTTCGCTTCGTGCGTAGAATGAGATAAATACCGAATATTTTCTTTTTAATTTTTTCATTACGATTAGAAGTTCATTACGTCAACGAAGGCAGTTTCGTGACGGTCGACGAGATAACTGAATTAGTAATTTAGACATTTAACGAAAAAAATCCTTTTTCTACTCTTTTATACGACCGTAATTGCGTTAAAATCCACGGAACTCGGTCCTAAGGAATCAATACGACGACGCCTCGTGATTTACGCTCTCATTTGTTAAACGCCGCCTTTTCCTGACCATACACGTGTATCGTGTACATTTGGTAAATACACGATGAAGACGTACTCTGTCCAGGCCGAGCAGCCGAACGCAAGACGTAAAATAGTACCGCACTGTAGACGTAACATGTCAGAAAAACCAGTGATAAATGGCTCGTTTAATCTCCCAACGGACCGAGTATCCAGTTATCCGCGACCGTTCAAATTAAACTCGTACCTACGACTTCGCTACGAGGTATTCCATCATCGATGATAATTACACCGGCTCCGTTCCACCGTCTAACCCCACATACCCTAATAGATTCCCAAATTATACCATTCGCTAGAAATCGTATAGCTTAAATTAAACCTCCAAGTTATCTCAAACACTCGAAAACATTTTTACAATAATCTTCCACCTAGCACGTGGCGCGTCGAGTCGTCGCGAAAATTCAAACCCTCGAGTACGTTTTCCCACATCTCGCCACGTAACGCCGAGCTCGAGTACGACGACGGGAAACAATACAAAGAGAATCGTCTAATATTTCAAAGTAAGTGCAATCAAACGTCAAACGACGTCGAGTAAAAAAATTTTTAATGAATGGTTTCAGCCTGTTCCCCAATAACTCGGCGTCGACGACAAACCGCCTGTCTCTAATGGTTTCCACGTTCGGCTAAAATTTCGAAACCGACTTGTTATACGATCGGTCTAACTCAAAGCAAATAACTTACGGTAAAAATCTATACCGCGTCGCCTCGAAGACATTCGAAATATGTCAACAAGAAGTTAAGTATCAATGACGTTCCAATCCTAGCAGAAAGTTCTTCTATAAGGAAAACTAGGCTTTTGGGAAGAAAGGCAAAAGGGCCAATTTATTTTCGGTTCGAACACTAGAAAAGACTGGCAGACAGTGAATTTTAATTTTTGATATAATGAAAAAAATTTAGAAAATTAAAAATTGTCGCAAGTTATGGTATTTATTCAGAAGCTAGAAAACACTAAAAAGTGAATAATTCTCGAACATAAAAACTCCATTAAAAATATACAATTCTTCGATAAAGAAAAATCGATGAAAAAATTCCTAAAATTCCGAAAATAAAAACATGTGCAGAGAACATAATGCAACAAAAAGTGAATAACAGTAAGAGTGTGATGGGATATTTGCTGAGAACGGAGTCGTAAGGAGAGCTGAAAAAGAGATACTTATCTAATTTTTCTTTATTGAAAAGGGAAGAATTAGATGAGATAGACGAAGTATAAAAATTAAAGAACATCCAAAAAATCAAGAAGAACTCGAAAAGGAAATCTGTTCCGAAAATGTAAAATTTCTCAAAAAAGGAACAATCGATAAACAAGCCCTAAAAATGAGAACATATCGAAAAATCATAAATTGTTCGAAAATTTTTACAAATTACAAAATAGAAAAACAAAATCTAAGAATATAAGACTATTCAAAAATAATTTTTTTCATACGTCATATATTGGTATTTGGACCAGAGATAAATGCTAAGTTATAATTTTTGGTTTTATCGAATAACTTCTCCTCCTTGAGAAAGTACGAGAAGTGGCAAAGTTGTACGAACTCTATTGAATTTGGAAGAAGAAGTCATCGTGGTAATGTACAATTCATTATTATGATATCTTTGTTCAACTTGTTTCCACCACCCCCCCCCGTGAGAAAAGGATGGAAATATTTGTTAATATTCATAGTATTCCACAACACAGTATCAGAAAAACTGATTCAATTAATTTTATTTTTTTGATTTTTTCATATGAAAATCGAAAGCTACTAACTTCAAAATATCTCAACTACCTTCCTCAATGGCCAACAGCTGCAGCTAAAATAACGATCCAGCCAACAAAATTTACTCCATTGAAAACCGAGTGTTATGAGGTGGTCATAAGTAAGAAGAGTATGACCCAAGAGAAGAAGTGAGTTAACAGCTTTCCCTTCTTAGAGAGGAGAAGGGCACAGTGAATTAGATGACCTAATAAAAATTGAAAAACACTCAAAAATTAAAAAATTCTCAGAAAAGGAACATAATCTGAAAATGTATACTTATTTAAAAGTTCAAAACCTGAAAAAAATTATCTGCTCGAAATTGAAAAAATTGAAAAAACATCAAAAATGTAGAAGCGTTCACGGATGAAAAAATTACCAAATAAGAAAATTTCTGAAAATAAATTTCAAAAATTAAAAATAAATAAAAACATCCAAAAGCCAAAACTTAACAAAATTCTCAAAAATTTATCACTGTTCAAAAATTTAAAAATTCAGCTAAAAAAGAAAATATATTCAAGTAAAATCTTCATAAGCTGAAAAACAATAAAGAATAGAAAACAAAAAACAAAAAATAACAAATGAAAAAAGATGAATATCATTAGAAATTTTTGGAATTAAAAAGAAAAAATTACAAAAAAAGGAAAAAAATGTCAAAAAATAGAAAAAATGTTTTAAATAAATAAGCAGGTATTTAAAAATATCAAAGAAACAAAAACAGAAACTAGTATCTAAAATGAATAAGATTTAAAAAAAAAAGTCTAGAGATTGTTCAAAATGAAAAAACTAAAAAAGTTCAAAATTAAAAAAAAAAAACATTGAAAAAAAAAATTCTCGAAAAAAAATCCAGACTGTTCCCTTGAATATATGGATCCTGAAGTATAATAACCTAAGAAATTACAAAAAAAATCAAAAAATGTAAGAATTTACTAAAAAAAAAACAAATATTTAAAAATGTGAAAATATTCAAAGATGAGATTTTTTCATAAATTAAAAAAAAAAAAACAACACACAAACCATTGGTTTATTTTAAAAATCCATTTTTTTTTTAAAAATAAAAATAGTAAACTATATCGTTAGAAAATTTTGAAAGTCCATTACAAAAACAAATTAAACATACCCGCAAACGTGCCTCTGGCCTTGGCGGCAGCACACGGCACTAGGGAAAAAAAAAAAAAAGTATTTATATTGAAGAGTCAAAAACAGAAACTAACATTTGGAATGAAAAATTCTCCCAAAGAAAAATGTTCAGAAAGCAAACATTATTCAAGATGAATAAACTTGAAAAAATGCTCAAAAACTCAAAAAAACAACTAAAAACGGAAAAACTTCTAAAAAATGAAAAAATCTCTAAGATCAGAGAAACGCTTGTTGAAATTTTTTTCTTCGACTTAAAAAAAATCTCGTCGTGAATATTTCCACGAAGAATTTCAATGGCGGGCTCAAAAATTAATTTTACTCCGACCTCTGTGCTCAGAAGAAAAATCCCCTCTTCCCCCTTCCCATACAACAGTTCTTCACAGTTGCGTTTTGGATTTTTGAAAAATGTTTTGTTTTTATTTCATTATATACCAGAATATTTTGCCTTTTAGAGGCTATAAGGACTTCCAAAACGACGAAACCTAAACAACAGTTCAAGGCAACTACAATATGCTCTCAATTCATTAATAGAAAATAATCCAATGAAAAAGTGTAAACCTAATTGATGAAAAAAGTTGATTCATTATTATCAAATAGTATTTGTTTTCATATAGTTGAATCTAACGATATCATTGGATTCAATTTTTATATCAAATTTCATCTAGCCATCATTTGGATCTAAATTTGACCAATTTGAATTCAATTGGATGAAATTATGGAATTTTAAAACTCGTTAAGCTCATAATGGTTGACCCTAGCTCTAAACAATTAATCGAAAAATATATCCAACCTCGTGAATCAACTGAATGGCCGACCTTGCGAAATATCTTATCGTCTTTTTCGCCAACTTATCTCCACTCCTACGCAATCCAGAGGCTACTTTGTGACCATTACAACATCACTCTTGTGGTGCTATCGTCTTGACAATACAATCCATACGATGGTATAACATTGGCACAATTGTCGCCCTAATGTTTACACACCAAGGTGTGTTACGAGAAAAATAACTCCGAGACGCCACAGAAGAAAACATCGTTCGGGTAATTTATGCGCTACGCAAGAAACTAATTTTACGCGTATTTCCAAAGTATGTCAAGACCACGAATATGCTCGTATATCGTATTTACCGATATTTTTCACTCGGTTTGGAATACCATTAAAACCAGCACCGATAGTATATTCGTGTCCGGAGTAATTAACGATAAAAACATATACAAATACCTAATTCCCATCGTTATTCAACGCACGAGCACCTCTTATATCGAGTGGTCGCATTCCACAAAACATCACGCTACCAGTACGATCGAGTTAGTCGCGTATAAAACGTCAAATTAATAAGCCCCGGGTATAGTGGGTACCACAGCCACCTTATCGAGACCCGCATCCTTGTTAGTTCCATTATACATTTTCTTTTCGATGCATTAACCCAGTAAACACGCTTAGGTGTATAAAAGCTTCTTAAAAGCTGCCTAGACTAACGGATCGTTAATGACGAAGGATACCACAACAAGTCCATTCCATAGTACACCTTATGGAGAAAAAAATTACGTATGTGCGAAGGTATTGTGTTGTGCGACAATAGCTCGCGTAGATGACGAGCACGAAGATTTACTGTGAGCGTATTCGATGACGCTAAATTACAGTCTCGATGGTTCGACCTACGTGCGGGTACAACTTGGGCGCGGTAAAGAGCGCCGGCGACAATACCAACCTTAATGAAAGATATCATTACCGTCGTACACAATACCATATAATATTTCAACCGAAATAACTCGCAAATTACCCCGAACTGTGTACCATTTACATGCAGCATGTACCTCAACTCGGTGCAACTTGGTATTGAGAACGTGTTATAGCGTTTTCTTCGCGGCTCAATTGTTCGCTTCTATTTCAAGAACGTGTCGAGTATTGATAAGGCGAAATATACTTCGACAAGCTTTCACGTATAACCTTAACTAAGTCAATTATTAAAAATAACTTCGGGGCTTGTTCATTCGCTCGTACGTCTTTCAAGATGATTTCGCGCTTTAAACCATCGTGTCTGGTGGACCTGCCAAATTCGTCAATCCGAGTTACAACGAGTCCAATGTCTACCACCCACGCGGACACGATGCCCTTCATTCGAGCTTCGATTCAACTCTGAATTCTCTACCACGAAGAATCCTTTGAAAACCAGATGACTTTTTATCTTTCGAACGTTTAATTCATTTTTAATGGCGCGTTTAATCGGAGATTCCTTCCAACGATCATGATACTCTAAACGACCACGTAAATGTGTAGATGGTCGTTGGTCATATTACCAGTACGTGTGTATGCTTTAAAGAGGCAACATTTTATGAAAATATTTACCCCCTTACTGTACTCTCTTCTATCGATATTGCCCTACGATCGTTTATACTTATTTAATTTTTTCCAATTTATGAAACTAGTTTTCGTAGACGATCTGTAACGTATTCCAACTTCCGAGCAGCTGGAGATCGCGACGATGATTCTATTAAAACCAGATTCGGTTATTTTATTTTTTCCGGGCCAAGGCGAAAAGCTGTGTGAGTATATTCGTATGGGTACTGTTGAGATAATTTATGTATCACGGATGAACGTTGTCGTCGATGAACTTACTGCTTCGTGCTTTTCTATTTACCACGTTGCTAACATTATCTACATACGTATTATATTCGTAGCGAGAGCTAAATTAAAAAAAAAAAATTAAACACAAAAAAATAAAACCGTGGGATTAAAAAGAAATAACTAAAAAAATTGGAGAAACCAGCGAAAAGAGACAGATAAAGAATAAATAACAGAAATTAAATAATAAAAGAGAAAACCTATAAGATAAAAAAAATAAATACTTAAAAAAATATAAGAAATGGAATTAACATTATTAAAATGAAAAAGAAATAAAAGAAAACTTCGAAAAAATCAAATTCTTAAGAAGGGAGAAGGAGGAATTGAAAAACGGATGAAATAAAAAAGAGAAAAGGTAAAAAAACTTACACGTCCTCCGCAGTTATTTTGAAAAAAAAATACTTCTCTCCCCATGTTTCAATTACGAAACATCCCCTACAATTAAACTTTCAAACATTTTACTTCACTGTATAGATTCAATAAACCTGTCTCTGTCTCAAATGATCAGTAATGAACCTATCACCCTTTCTCCCTTCTTGAGTTTTCTTAGAGAGTGAAACCATTTCAATACAGTTTAAATGTTTAACTACAATGGTGAGTCTGACCTAGCTATCGTTCATAGTACGCTAAGAAACAAAAAAAAAATAAAAATAAAAAGTATACCAAAAAGAAAAGAATTTGGTAAAAGCAAAGCGAAAAGAAGAATGAAAAATTTTTCCATTAAATATGTTGTTAAAAGCGATGAAAAATTGAGCGGAATAAAATTTCTAATGTAAGAAATAGAAGAAAACAATTGTGAACATAAAAATATAAACAATAAAAAAAAGACTTCGTTAACAAAATATAAAAGATGAATAACTCTGTAAAAAATAAAATCTAGGCCAAAAATTGATAAAAAAAAAGCTACTTAAAAAAAGTGAAAACAGAAAAAAATTCAAAAATGAATTCAAAAATTGAGATAAGAAAATAGAAGGACAGTACGTAACAAAGTAATAATAACGAAGCACAGAAAACTCACAAAAAAAACGTAAGCACCCATGCTGCATTATTAGAGCTGAGTTCCAAATTGGAGCTTGTTCAGGTTACCCTTCATATCAGTAGGCCACATCTCATACCAAGTCTGGAAAACCTCATCCCATCCCTTCTAAAACCATTTAAAAAGTTATATTAGGGCAAATGTAGTATTTCTAAGTATTCAATAATCATATGAACACGTACTATTTTTCAAATTACAGCTACTTGAGGCTCTTCGAATTATCCTCAAATTCCAAGATCCGCCATTTTGGATCCATTTTGACCCAAATTTAAGGGGTCGTATTTTGGTCATCAACTAAATCTGCATATAAATTTTGACCTTTATAGGTCGATTTGGTGAGGCGAAATGGAGGATTCATGAACTTTCCTACAGCTATTTTCCCTCCCAAAATGGTTTTTGCTCATCAAAACAAGTTACTCACTTAGGCTTATTTTATCACATAATACCA
Organism: Phenacoccus solenopsis; assembly: GCA_009761765.1. Classification (NCBI taxonomy): domain Eukaryota; kingdom Metazoa; phylum Arthropoda; class Insecta; order Hemiptera; family Pseudococcidae; genus Phenacoccus; species Phenacoccus solenopsis. The sequence continues at coordinate 115,781 of VFXL01000570.1, read as the reverse complement.
CAATAAAATTTGTTCGACTTTTCATGTATCTTCACCACATTTTGATGTTCGAAAACCCCTCCTTCCCCCCAAATATCATCTGTAAAAATGAATTAGGGGTATAATATATTTCTTATCCTCCATAATCATATGAGTTCCTATTAATTATATTTTTATTAATTTGAGGCTCCTCAAGCTCAACTCAAAGTTTGATAATCCGCCATTTTGGATTCATTTTGATCTAAATTCAAGAGATCATATTTTAGTCACCGAGTAACCCCCACGTACAAAAGCTGATCTTTCTAAATTGATTTGGTGAGGATGTATGGAAGATTCTAGAAATTTCATGATTCAAAACTTCCTCAAAAAACTGTTTTTTACACTAACTCCCCACCAAAAGCACTTAGAATGCTGAAATTTGGATATGTTGGTGTCCGTAACTTACTCTTTTATATGACATCAAGAACAACAATTTTGAGCTATTTACCTCTTTTACAGCTTCCCTCAAAGTTTGAGTGATCCGCCATTTTGAAGTGTATCGAAAAAATAGAAAAGTATATTTTTTGTATTATAAAGAAAAGTCTCTCATCAAATTTTCAGCGATTTTCATCAATACCCGCCTGAAGACCTCCTCCTTCTCAAATGAGGTAGGCTGTAATAGCCATCGTTTTCAATGAGAACTCGACTAGAAGAAAACTGTATTCGCGAAGAAATTATATAAAAGGTATCAACATGAAAAATAATAAAAATACCGTCTCATAAGTGAAAAATTTCCATACATACTTGAAACAAAGGCAATAATAAAAAATAAAAGGGTAAAATAAATACCTCTAAACGAACGAATAAATGAGAAAAATATGAAAATGTACGAAAATTCGAAGACGAAATTTTCAGTCTCTGATAAAACCAAATTGACATTCGGATTTCCTTTAAATTTCCACACTCCAACAGATTGATTTAAATCATGAAATTAACGCCAAAATACCCCTACGTCATCTCCCATCACAGCTGTAAAAGACGATACCACAAAATAGAAGAAATTCCAACCAAAGGCAACACGCGTAAAAAGCTCTAAAGAAAAAAATCGAACAAATCCCGGCTTCTCCGACCGAACTAACGTTAAGAAAATTAAACGAGGCCAGCAATTATGCGCAGATGTTGGTAAACGTGTCAAAACTATGCGAGCTGCGAGAAAATCCAGAGCTAGAAGGCTAAACGAGGGCACCCCAGGTAGAAAATTTTCGGTCGCTGAGCCGACGAGTGTAGACGAAACGGATGGGTACGCGGTGTTTGGAACACGACAAACGCAGAAATCAGGTAGTAGCGAAAGTTAAGCACGTCTTGGATTTCAAAGCTCGCCTGATTGATATAATTTAATGACTTAACAATTACCGTTCGCACTTCGCCTCCAGTATTTCATCCGTTTCACCGTTACCCAAGTTGCGAAACTTAACTTACACCGAAGTCTCTACAGAGGTTGCGAGTTTTCCGCTACGTTTATTTATTCCTGATACCTGTTGTCGTTACAACCCAATTGGTTAGTTAATGCGATCGAAAAGCTCGTCATCGCATCTTCTATTTACCCTCGAGTCGAATACTCGTAAAAAGGCGTACCGTTTATGATTCATTGGCCGGAAATATTTATTCGATATGTCTCCGTTACTTACATACCGATGCAATAGCAGAGCTCGTGAAACTGTCATGATAATGTACAACCGACTCGGGACTTGGGATTAGTCGAATGTACAAACTATGATTTTAGACAACATAATATTAGGACGCGGCTTGGTTAAACCCTTCACATATCCATACACCTGCGGCTGACTCTCGCCCCGTTCTTATTACGAAATTTTACCTATACGTCAGTCATGATCGTTTCACCGACTACGTTTATACGCTGCGAACCCTTTAATTTCCTCTAGCCCTCGTATTATCAAACATGCATAAGAAAAGAGCGGCGAGGGCGTATCCGAAACAACGCCGCGACATCCCAAGAGGAATTACACGTATTTCGCACCGTTCGCTTTTATTAAAATGTTCCGCTAATGAAGAATTTTCATTAGCTTTCGCCTTCACGATGCGTAATGCGAAATAAATAAATAAAATCGCAGTCGACGACTATCGGTGGAAATCTTATTTCATAATTTCGCGTACCTACGTTCGTAAATTATGAAATCAAAGTACTCCCTCTCTGTGACCTTTGCTCGCATTGTAAATAAATGGAAATTGATTTAACCACGTTGTCGGACCGATTGATTTTATACCTCGGGCTTTACGTGTGACCGGTGCGACGATGGTTCGCACGCGAGCTCTACAAAAAAACTCGAACGTGATGCAACGCTAAGTAAAGGTTACCTACGGTCGCGTTTCGCCGGTACCTCGTATACACACGTTTAATTAACTACTGAGAAAATCATAATTTTTTATCAGATTTCAAATCAAGCCGTAATAATTGATAGCGTTTTACTCCAACCGTCGTCCAGTGCGGATGTCCGTGTTAATGACAAGCGTAAATTTTGATTAATTTTCGCGGTCTAGCTCGAACGTTCACGGACGTCGAGCTGTATTTTTTTTAATCGCGTAATTTAATTAAAAAATACCAACATCGTGGATTGCTGGGCCGCGCTCGTGTTACTCGCGTTCGTGATGCGTTTATCGCGTGTTAGTTTTTATCGTTCGCCGATTCAGCTTGTTATATTATTTTCGACGACCACCAGATCTACTAGTACGAATAATTCGACCACTGGTTAATTGCGGTTTTTTTTTACGCGCTAAATTTGCATCTCGTATAAATGAGTCATTGAATGACTGATCGAGGGTAGTTGGGAAGTGGTGTGTAGCATGCACCTATTTCGAGCAGTATAATGACCTAGCCAGAAACTTTTATAGATGAGAGGTCAATTTTATCACATATAAAGAAGACTTATGAAAACATAAAATTAAACAAAAAAAGAAAAATAGTAAATAGATTTTATAAAAACGTAAGCAGCCATGCCACATTAATGAAGTTGAGTTTTTCATTGGGGCTTGTTCTGGTGCAAATAACGTTGCTACCCTATCATGTCTATAAGCCCTACCCAATACCAAGTCTGAAAAACCCCACCCCATCTCTTCCGAAATCGAAAAACATGATTATTGCCAGCTACTGACTATCGAAAATCGATGTGTTCGACTACTGAAAAATTAAGAAATTCGTCCTTCAAAAATTTCAATAATCGATTATCAAAAGTTTCAAATATTCGTTTATCAAAAGCTTCAATAATCGATAGTTGAAAGTTTCGATAATCGATCACTGAAAGTTTCGATAATCGATTACAAAAAGTTTCGATAATCGATAATTTCAATAATCGATTATCGAAAAATCGAAATCACTCGATTGTCGAAAAATCGAAAAATCGAAATTACTGATTTTGGAAACCATATGAATTTGAAAATCACAGATCAATGTAATATTTTGCATGACAAAATATGACTGAAACGTGAAAATATTTCAATTGCTAGAAAATTCATTTTTTTGAATATTTCAAAATTTTTAAAACCTTGAGTTCACTTTGACAGCTAGATATTAAAACTGAATTACAAAGCTAAAATCCTTACAACAACATTCTGAGGTCATTTAGCAACTACTGTGACCTTACTCCTTCACTTAAAAGAGAGAAAAAAAATTCGGCCCATTCTAACGTGCACGTACGAACGATGGTAAAACAGAAGACAGGTACACATCAGAGCGATCACTTCCTTCCCTCATTTCACTTTACCAATGAAAACACAGCAATACGCAATAAATTACTGTAGAAATGTAACTAACTTTTGCACATCATTCCCATCGAACTCTCTAGTAATTCCACCGATGGCACCTTAAATGGAAAAATTTCTCTCAACCTACCTCTCTACCATTTGGCAACTGAAAAGCTTTTAATTAAAAATGTAAAAAGACGTCGATCCGAATACCGTAAACATTTTTAATCGCGTCTTTTCCTCCAATTAAAATTAAAAAACGCTCCTTCCTAGATACACGATACAAATTCTTCGTCGCCTTTTTTTCTCCATCGCTCGAGAATTTCGAGCGCGCCTTTTTAGCGCGTAAATTTGAAAAAACTCATAAAAACCCCATCTGCTAGCGAATAAGTTCAAGGTGATACGTGTTTCCCGACGTCTGCTTGGATACAATGCGAAAGACGTCCGCAATGAGATAAATTTCGCTATTCATCGTCTGCGATGTTGGTTTTTCGAAAAAAATATTTTTTCGCAAAGCCTAAAAAAATACTAACGTCGAAAGGTATTTTCGCAATTATAAAATTTTTTCCCCATTATTGTCCTTTTATTCGTTTGAAATTGAGTAATTCATCTTATTTTCATTCAGCCAGCAGAAGGACTTTATCACAGTTCTATAAGTAGCGCGTAGGCTCCAGAAAGCAGAAAAAATTTACCAGCCGAGCAATTAAATTCTACAGTTGTTCGACATTCCAGTTCAAGGACTCTGGGCTTTTCCCATTCCCATCTCGAAAACGAAAGTTTGAATTGATAATAATATTCAAGAAATTTCATTGCTAACTCGAGCTCATTCTGTTAGGCTTCCAACACCGAGAGTTAGATGCGACGTACTTGACAGAACAAAATGTTCGAACCAATCGTAAACCATCGATGATGCGGAACCACCACTCAAGGCTGTTTCTTATAGGTTCACAAATCAGAAAAATAATTTAACGTCCGAGGAAATAAACCTGATGACTAATACGATGCATATTTTTATAGCCGACGACTTAAAGTTGAAAATCGGAATTCTCTGCGTATAAGTTTTCTTCATTTTATTTTCTTTGAGTAGTATGACAGTTTTGAAATTTTTTCAAAAAAAAAAAAATATGAATAATACAATAAGACATGTTCACTTATTATTTCAACATGGAAAGTCATGCGGAAAATTAATTTTAAACAGCAATTTTTTCATCAATGTCCAGCGAAGAGTTTCACAAACACACTGGAGCCACTTCCAAAAAATGGGTTATCTACCCTATATCTTCAGATACTGATGCTACAGCAGAAACAGCTCAGTAAAATTTCATTTCATTTTTGAATTTCTTACACATTTGCTAGAAAACAAATTCATGTTCGAGCCACAGTTTTGGAGTTGGAAAATGGAATTACCAGATAAATATGAAAGAAATTAGGTATTCATTAACAAAGGCAAATATTCCATCATGAACCATAAAATATTTCATTATGATAAATAGAAAAAAATCTATTATCAAAAATTTGAATCATGGATAATCGAAAAATCGAAAAAATCGGTCACGGAATTTTAAAATATTTGATTGATACAAGTAGGAAAAAAATTAAAAAATTTCACACAGAAAATTCAAGTAATCGACAAAAAAACCGAAGAAATCGATTATCGAAAAATTGAAATATCTACACTAATATCAAAAGTGGAAAAAAGTAAAAAACTGATAATACAATGATCGAGTTGAGAAAGGTAATATTTCGATTATCAAAAATCGAAAAAAAATCAACAGAAGAATCAACTATCCACTGAAATACCCGACATTATGAAATACTCAATTATTATTAAAAATTAAAAAAAATTGTTCATACAATTCTAGTTCGATTAGCAAAAGCTGAAAAAATTTAAATTCAAAAATCAGCGAACAACAGGAGAAATCATTTATGGAAATATTGAAAAGAGTAAAGAAATTGATTAAATATAATCGAAAAAAAATAACAATTACAAATCATCGATGATGGAAATCTAAAATATTCAATTACTGAAATATCGAAAAAATCGACTATCGAAAATATGAATAATCGATTATCCAAATACCGAAAAAAATTATAGCAAACTGTTCATTTATAGAAATCTGAAGAATTCGATTGCTAAAAAATCGAGAACAAAAACTATCGATAATTGGAATAATCGATTATCGAAATATCGAAAAAACCTAAATTATCGATTTTCCAGCGAGTGTTATATTAATTGATTGAAGTGAGTTATGTGCTATGTGGTCTTTAATCAAAAAAGATTAAAGGAAACTACTGATGACAAAAATCGGAAGCATTCGATTACTAAAAAATCGATAACAGCTACAATCTAAAATAATTGAAATAACCGATCATCGAAAAAATAATTATTGCAAATTATTGATTATGTAAAACTAAAATATTTGAATACCGAAAAATCGAGATAATCGGCCATCAAAAATTAGTATAATCGATTATCAAAATATCAAAAAACATATTTAACTATTGCAAAGCTATCAATCAAGAATTTAAATCTCATGTATCGGAGTACTAAAAAATCTCGGCCATTAAAAGTTGGGATCTTCAATTACTAAAAAATCGAAAAAATCTTCTATCAAAAATGCGAAAAATCGAAAAACATGATTATTGCCAGCTACTGAGTATCGAAAACTGAGGTGTTCGAGTACTGAAAAATCAAGCAATTCAACCATCAAAAATTTTAATAATCAATTATCAAAAGTTTCAATAATCGACTATCAAAAGTTTCAATAATCGATAGTTGAAGTTTCGATAATCGATTATCGAAAACTCGAAATTATCGATTTTGAAAATCATACGCATTTGAACATCACAGATCAATGTAATCGATTAAATCAAATTGAAATGATTAATTATCAAAGAGTCGACCATAAAAAGTCGATTTAGATATAATAGCGAATCCAAGTAACGCATTATTGTAACTATAAAAGGTACAGCCTACAGTCACTATACTTCAAAATACAAGTACCTTCGCTATTCGTACCATCTCGCGTACGACTAACGCGAATTCATCGACATTTCTTTTCATTTTTCAACGCAATTTGGAATTTTTTGCTTTCGTATCGCGAACGGAATGCAAATTTAATCGCTTTTCCTTTTCTATTGTACGTTTTTAAAAGCACTTTCGACATGATTAAAGGCGTCGACAAAGACGCGCGAAAGGTCTACGAAAATACCAGTCGGCCGAGCGCTACGGGAGTGTGCAAAAAAGCCATAGCGAAGAAAAGAAAGGGGAAAAATAAATAAAAAAGGATATATTGACATAAGAAATCGTACATAGCGTTATTCTTTCCAAACCCGGCCATGTTTTGCTGCGTATACGCTACGACCATGGCTTCCAGCGTGTTGTTTGTGTAGGTATTCGTATCGAGTATGCACCTAATAGCTTCCACATAACGTCTTCATCGATCGCTGCCGCCGTCGCCGAGCTTTTTATTATGATTTATCGTTTCCAAACTAACCCTCGCTAATAAAATGTAAAAATCGTACCCGTCCAGCCATCGTTGCACCGATATATTACGTTGTCGTCGTACCCATAAGCAACGGCCGACGGGAATATGAAAGCTCGGCGCATTTAGTAGATTTAAAGCGCTCGGGTTTGGGTGGAAATACGATTATCCATCGAATGGGGATTTCTACGTTGAGTTTTTTTTTTTTTTTTTCAGGAAAAAATCCATTTCCCATGTACTTACTGTTTTTTAATATACGCTTCCAAAACGGGTCATCGCGTCCAGACGTCGTAGCGTAATTACCGGAATTTTTTGTGACGAAAGAATACGCCAAAGGGAGGAAAAATTCTCAAACGAAAAAAAAAAACGCCACCGGCGATAAAAAGAAATGGTCACCAAGTATCCGTAATGGAATCGGTATTAACGCTCCCAACGTTGTAAGTTCGCCGTATACGATTATTCAATAAACTTTAGAAACGAACGAATAATGGCGTAAGATTATGCATTCGACGAAAAGATATGTATTTTATTCGCTTCGGTCGTCCGTTCGGGCTCTTTGTGTGCCAACCGCGTTCGTGACTATACCTCGAGGTGGAATTCGAATACCGTATTCGTCGTCCGAAACAATACGTATATACAATCCAACAGCCCGGAATAATTTCCGATGCTGTCCACCGACCGAGTAATTTATATAAACAAAATTCGTTACCCGGTATTCAGATTTATTCGAGTAAAAAACGTTCGCATCTCGTGCCACCGAAAAAACCACCGGCTGTACGCTCTACCCACGCTCGTATGGTGTTACGTAATTCGATAATTAATCGAATATTTTTTCCAACTACCCGCGTCCGTGCACGCAAATCATAAATCACCGGCGACAAGGACAAGTCGCTTAATTCGCCAATTTCCTCACACCAGGTCCAACTCTCATTAACGTACGTGGCGACAGCGCCATCCACGATGAGGAATAACGGTGAAAAATTAATTTTCCGCATACGAATACGAAAATATAAACACCACGGTCCGCAGCAGCCGCTTAATTATCCGGTATATTTCAAACATTCCGTCCAATAAATCACCGAACCGATGACAGTCGACAATCCCAATGTCCCGTGTTAATAGTGGCGTTTCAACTTACATTATACCATTCAACGTTTCTTGCGACCGAATCGGCGTCTTTCATATTTAAAATTCAACGTAATTCCAGTAAGCTCTCGCCTCAAAAAGAACCCGCTTTCCACGCCTTTCTAAATACGAGCGTAGAATAAAAATCAGCTCTTCGAAATTGCCGCAGCCGAAAATCTGCTGCTCGCTAATTTATCCTGTACTCGTTAAAATGTCGCGACGCGACCGTGAAATACGTCGATAATTGGCTTTTCTTTGTATTAATTTAACCGCTCGTATATTTCGTCTGTATAAGCGGCCCGGAGATTTTTCTCTAACGCCGAATCTAATAATGAAATCTGGATACCCGTGGTATTTCCACTCTCGCTTCTCCTTGCAAATATTGATGCGTGGGCGTATCCCGTGTACCCTTAAATGCGAATATTTTATCGCCTAATGGCCGCACGTCTGTTATATCGGTGCCGAGAATTTTTCGCCTATCGAGATCGTAACTTTCGGCGTTTACTTAATGAAAAAGCAAACGACGCCGTGGTGAAATCTAATCTCACAGAATTAGGTCTACAGCGAGTCAGCAGAGAAACAGTATTGCTTAGCGAGAAATCATTCGGTATACAGGTCATTTAGTGTTCTAAAATAAACATACCATTTGGAAATGATCAGAAAGCATGTAAAAGTAGGTAGAAGAAAAAGCTATTTTCTTTTCGCATTTTTAAACCAATAATTTCGTTGTTGATTCGTGATTGGTTGTTCAATTGACTATCAACCAATAGTGATACGGCAAAATTAAATTTTTAATTTTCAATGTGATAGAAAGTACAAAGATAAAAATAAACAAAAACGCAAAAGCCAGACGATACTAAACAGCGATGCATATATAATAGGTATGTTTGTACGATACCAATATAATGTTTCGTATCTCATGATTTTGCTGCCTTGTGATTGGATAATAAGTGGCCAATCACACGATAAGAATGTAGAATAAAGATTTTGGTGACGCAATCATAAAGTAGTTATACAGATCTTCAGAATGAAACATGTTCATGAATGTTATGATACATGAACAAAGGAAAATTACAATGAAAAATTCCAGTTCGTAAAACAAGAAAAAAAAGGAAGGAAAGAAAGAAAAAAAAGAAAAAAATGTTAAGCGAAATAAAAAAGACAAAAATTAGAAATTAAAATCTGCAAAATAAGAAAAAGTGAAGTAACTCTGGCCTAGATGTAATACATAGCACGTTAAAGAAAAAAAGAGAAAAGTAAGTAAGAATTATAGGTGAAAAAAATAAACAATATTGAAAAATAAAAATAAAAAAAGTAAAAATCAGAAAAGAAAAATGCAAAAAAATGCATAAAGGAAGTCACTTTGAAAAATTGAATAAAAATTGAAAGAACAAAAAGAAAAAGTATGTAAACACAGAACCATTATGTTAAAAAAAAAAAGTAATAAAATCATAAGATGTAAAAAAAAAAAATGAAAATGAAGTTAGATTGAATTATAACAACAAAATAAACACGTGTAAAATAAAATAAAAAAATTAATCGAAAACAATGAAACATAAAAAAATGAATTAAAATGAAAAAGAATGACAAGTAAACAAAAAGAGGTGAGTAAAACTATCAAAAAATATTAAATTCAAAAAAGTTTATACCTTAGCGAATGAAAAGTAATGGAAAATGAAGAAATTTAAAAAGCTTAAATACTTTGAATAAATTTTGGAATACAATAAACAAAATGAAAACCTGTATAAAAATGAAATATAATTAATAAAAAAAAAAAAAGTGAAAAGTAATTATTTAAGCAAAATAATCAATAAATTACATTGATAAAAAGTTTTTTGAATCAAATACAATTTTAGAAAAAATATAGAAACACTTAAAGGAATAAGAATTTAAATAACGTAAGCAGCCCAGCTACATCACTAGAGCTGAATTTTTTATACGAGTAAGTTAGGCTTGGAAATAGGGCTTATAATCTCTTCGAGTCGGTAATTATTCTAAGTAACCTTTTTTTTGATAATTTCAAAACTTCATGAAAAATTGTACGGTGATGACGTCGCAAGAGAAATCTTCGTTCATTGGAAATTTTGTTCTTGAAATTAACTTGAAATCAATAGTATTAAAAAAATTCAACAAAAAACTGCATATACAATTATCACCTATTTATGAAATTATTGAAGAAACTACAATGAATTGAAAATTTTAATGGACTGGCCCCTTCAATTATGCAAGTAGGCAAAAATTTTACAGAACTTTTTTGTTCGTTTTTTCCGCGCACTATCGATTTCATGTAAAAAATTCCAAAGAACGCAAATTTTTTCTTCTATGACATCAACCTCCACACTTTTTCAGATTTTCCAAAAAACACTTTTTTTTGACAAATTATATACCAAATGAATAGTAACGGGTAAAATGCAACGAAAAAAGTCATTTATAAAAGTACCCCATTTGTGAAATTTCCACATGTTCAAATTTTTGGAACCTCCAAGCTCCCTTCCTTGAAGAGATACCCAATATGTGTGCATCAATTCTTTCCTTGCTTTTAAAAATCACTATCGATTTTATCTTTGAAATTTTCATTTAGCCTGAAATTTTGATTTTCACATATCTCTAATGACGTCATCACAAAATACGCCACGTGTGGAAAAAAATTAAGATTTCGTGCGGTTCCACGTTCCACATCTATGATGCCCGCAAATTTATAGTATTTTCATTGGCTTCCATGATTGCTATGGGCTAATGGGAATCTGGGTCAGCTGGAGGGAAGACTTGACCGTCACCGTTGATAGTTAAGTTAAATGATTGAAAAAAAATTATTTTGTAAATGAAGAAAAATAATTCTTTCTTCAAAGTAATCTTCGGCATGAAGAGAGTGGTTTTCAGGGAGTGTGTGTTAGAGATTCTAGCGAAAAGAAACTGAAAACTTATGATCAATGTTGATAAGTGGGTGGGTGTTTCAGGCTCCCATTTATGAAAAGAAGGGGCTGAAATTATCACAGAATTTTAAAATATAAATGATTATTATTTGATAAGATACCTATCATAATATATAGAATATATATTTTCTTTCGTAATTGGCTAACCGAACTACGAAGGCTTCACTCAAATAAATATTCATTTATTATTTGTTACAAAAATAATACTACCAATAAATTATATTCATTCTCATTCACCAGTGTTAGAAAGGGCCTCTCTTGCAAGATAGTGAAAATCCTCTTGATATAAATAAAGAAGTTAGGTATGCAAAATCGACTACAAATGGTCTGAAATAACGTAAAAATATGAACACCCTCTCCCCGACCAAAACCATTTATTCTCTAATCAGGATATCAGGAAGCTTCAGATAGCTATCATCTTTAGTGAAAACTCAGCTAAAAATACAAAACCATGGGGCTAACCCACCATACGACTGAGCAAACTACGCGTACAACGATCCGACAACAACCATAAAAGAAAACCACTTTTCAAAATCATCCCTTTTGGAATCGTTGAATGGCTTCCAAAAGCTACGATCTATTGTCGTAACTGGTAAGCTGCATTCCCTTCCATTGGATTTTTTTAGCTTCTGTGACGAATTACTCCACATATACGGTAACACCATAATACGACACCCTCTAATAAACACGAAACGACGTTACAGTCATCGAGCTGTTTCTTTTCTTCGACGTCGCGATAATCCGTCCGGATTACGTTCGCATCTGCATCTATAAATACGATTAATTTTGGACGACACCCTCGATTCGGACGCTTTTTTCTCGACGATACCAGCGAAGCACGACGACCGGTAATCCATCGCTATAATTATACGCCAGATTACGTTCCTTAGCGTATTAGAGCGTTGAAGAACGGCGACGAATTGAAATAAAACCATATTATAGAAACGAGAAAAAGGGTGTTCGGTGGATAACGTCGAAATGCGTTCGTACAATGTACACGTACACAATAACGCCGAACAGCTTAATGTTAATGGAACAATTTCCATTTGCGCGAAAAGCGCCTTCCAAAAATTCCCAAGTTCCAACACCGATACCGCCGATGAAGCGACTGTCGCGGCAACTTACAAACTTTGGTAAGGCGATAAAAAGCGACCCAGTTTTCGGGCGTTTGTTTCGACGAGACACACTAACCCGCATCACTTAATCAAAGCTTTCCACGCGCCGCAAACCCGATAAAAATAAATCCCTCGCAATCGCGTAAACCGACCTTTGAATACCTAACGCGGCGGTTACACTTCGCAAACCTCCGGCGTACGGGGCGACGAAACAATAAACAAATAAAAAATACCCCGTGCTCGTCTGAAACGCGAGCCGGCGTATTTTCGTTACATCCAGCCGCCGTAAATCCATAATTTTCTCACCGCCATCTGCTGCGGCGGCAAGAAGCGCGCGCGAGCTATCTCCGTCATAGAATACGCCGCGCCGTTTTCCGAATTCGCGCGCCCCGCCGAGCTATAAGGGATGAAAATATTATCGTAGCTGCGGGCTTTTCATAACAGCTACTTCCCTGCTTCTTCTGCGTGCGTATTTGAAGAGCTTTCGTTAAAACCCTCTTTCTGTATTTCTTCTCGACGCTGCGAATTACCTTTTGCGAAAAGATTTCGTACGTACTAAATTCCGACGCCACCGGTCTATATACTCGGTAGCGGGCCCGAAAACGAGACCGGAATACCTAATATACCCGCTCGCCCACGTGTCAATTGTTTTTACACCCCTCGGTCGAGGCGAGGGTATACGAGAAAAAAAGTTCCTCCGCCATACCGCACCCTACGACCGTATAATCGTAATAATAACGACGCAACTTTTACCGAATCGACTCGAAAAAAAAGATACCCGCAGATTCCAAATGAACGAAAAATTGAGAGAAAACTTAATAAAAATGAACCCGAGGTACGTATTTCGCGCTCCATATACGCGAACACCGCCGCGCCTACCTCCTATAACCAAATAAACTCGAAACTTCCTCGTTCGTTGTGCTATGACGCGCGCGCACCACGTTATCGATATGCTAAAAATGTGCTCCCGAATTCTACGTCTTCCGAGGAGGAAAAAATTTTTTAATTAGATTTCCCTTCTCGCATTCTCCACCTTACAGTCGGTTATTTCTTTTAACCTATGCCGCAAATTTCACCCAACGATTCCCATCCTGATGAGATTTTTCGCCTACGCAACCATCTTTGTATGTAAATGTGTAACATCTTCGTTAAATTTTATCATCCTATATGGACTTCTTCTTCGATATTTTTATTTCCATGTTTAGCTGGAATTCTCACAAAAGTGGATCTTAACATCGTGCCTCCAACTTATGCCCATTTTCCCACGCCTAATCGACCTTCGGCAATCGAATATTACGAGGCGAACGCGTATTAAAAATTAAACCGAAAAAACCCACAAGGGGTATATTTTATATCCGCTAAGTCGTTCGTGTATTCGCGCTGATAAGCGCGGATATTTTTTTATCGTTATAATCGAATATCGTCACTTACTATTAGCAAAATACCCTATTTACTCGAGCCGCTCGTTCTTTCATATCTGTGTATTCGATATATGGGATTTATACATTACACATCGACTCCCTATACGATCCTATTTCGGTAGAATTACTCCGACGTCCTCCTTACTATTAAACGCTTTTACGTATTCGTAATCACGAAATGGATTCTCGAATATTTTCACAGGCCGTGGCGAAGCTTTCACGGGTCTATTTACAATTTCTTTTTCGTTCCCCGAACCAATGATTTATATAGTAATCGATTCGAACGCCAGGGTGATATTACATTCCATATAATTTTTGGCGGCATACCGTCGGCGTTCCCTACCTAATGTTAATGTATTTGGTACAGAAGGAAAAATCAATTGTCTCTGAATAGAATGGTTGTACGATCTGTATTCGTTATACTTTCGTATTGTCAATAAGACAGTCATTACCCTTCTCTTCGGTTTAACATATGCGTACACCGAATAGAATATACCACGTCATTGATATTTGATACGGTTACGAGACGAATGGCCAATTGATGGATCGCTTTGAGCGAACGCGGCCTTTTAATTTGATAATCCAAGGTTTGAAACTGATGGTTATTTCTCCATGGCAAAATGATTCATTTTAGTTACAAATTTCATCGAAGTGAAAGATGAATTATTCATTCTCTTTCATTTACTTCGATCGTGGTGTGGTGTTGAAGCAAAACAGTGGGAATGAGAATAAAAGTAAATCGATTTGAAAATATTGCATTCATCAATTATCACGAGTAAACGAAATCGATTATTCGCAATTGGAATAGTGGTCTAAACGATTACATATTATTGAAAAGTGCTTTAAAATCAAAACAATCGTTAATAAAGAATAAGAAAACAAATCGAAAATAGAAACGAATGAGTGTTGAAAATGGAAGGAATCGGTTATCAAAAATAGAATGAAAATCGATTGTAGAAAAATCGAAATAATCGATTATCGAAAATCGAAAAAATTGATTATCAAAAATTGAAATGGAAGTATACTGAAAATTTAAGAAATCGCTTATTAAGAACAATGTACGAACCGAATATCAAAATTTGAAAAATCAAAATGATCGATTATCAAAAATCGAATACCAAAAAATCGAAATAATATCGATTATTAAAATTAAGATGAAAATTCTTTGCAAAAAAATAAAAATTGTACACTGATTATTGAAGAAATCAATTACTGACAAATCTGAATATTCAATTATCAAATGAAATAATGGCTTATCGAAAATTGAAATGATCGATTATCGAAAATCGAAATGATAGATTATCGAGAATCAAAAAAAATTGATTATTAAAAGTCGAAATGGAAGCATACTGAAAATTTAAGAAATCGCTCATGAAGAACAATGTAAGAACTGAATATCAAAATTTTAAAAATCAAAATGATCGATTATCAAAAATTGAATACCGAAAAATAGAAATAATATCGATTATTAAGATTGAAATGAAAATTCTTCGCAAAGAAATCAAAATTGTACACTGATTATTAAAGAAATCAATTAATGAAAAATCTGAATATTCTATTACCGAAAATTGAAATAATCGATTATCGAAAATCGAAATGAACGACTATCGAAAATCGAATAATCGATTATCGAAAATTGAAATAATCAATTATCGAGATATCGAAAGAAATTATTGTTAAAGATCGTTATAATCCATAATTGAAAACGAGAGACAAACGATTATCGAAACCAAAGAAAGTTTGTTTTAAAAAATCAAATTAAACTAAAATCGAAAAATAGATAAAGCTATACACTAATACAGGTAAGTGGTTCGCTCTTTAATTGGTCATACGTCACGTGCGTAAAGACCAATCATAAGGCTAGAATCTGATAACATCGAATATTTAATTTTTATCTTCCTAAATATCGTTCGGTCTTCATTGAAGATAAACAGAACAAATGAAATTCATTTGTGATTTGAATCATCAGCTGATGCATGTTTTCATTTTACGAGTAAGTTGAGGTAATTTACCACTTTCTAGCATGCTGATTGGTTGTTAAGAGAAAGAGGACCAGTTTCCATAATTACTCTATTGGGATCCTTCAGCGAAAGAGTCGGTACCTGGTGGTAAAACGATGAACTACTGAAAACGGGGATTTCATTAATTGATAAAGTATCATTATTGGCAATGAATTAATAATTCTGGTACTGAATTGAATTATTTTGAATAGAATTAATTGTTTTTTGTTCAATTATAAAGATAAATTGAATTTCAGTGTTACTGTCATGAAATAAATGATTATTTTTCATGTACTTACTAATGACTAGTGATACAATTATCGCGAATATCATAAATACCATGCGAAAGAATCTCATTTATAAACCAAAATGATAGATAAGTATTAAATTAGCCAAACACAATTCATTCATTTCATTTATTCGATTTATTTTCAATTAATTTAAACATTTCACTATGTGAGTCCACAACTGGCGGCAAAGATTCCCCGTTTTCAGAACTGATAATAGCAGTTATATGTAAACACGACACTAGCGCGCCACTGCCCTGAAGGGTCCCAATTGGTCAGAGAAAAAGGGAACATGACACATAAGGAAGTGGTTTAGAGCCATTCTTGCATCAAAGTGTGTCTGTTAACTTGAACCTCCACTCTATGTTTTGGTGCGTCAACACCGTTTCACATGATGAAAATTTCAACATATGAATAGAAATTGTGATGAGGATAGTACACTGGCGAGTTGTATAGGCGTCTCACGTCAAATTACGTAACTTACGCATGCTCCTTTTCTTAATCTGAGCTTGCTTTGATAATTGAAAATTTGGAATCAAAATAATGAATTATCGAAAATTATGATAACTGATTATCGAAGTAGGAGCAATGCATACTGCAAAACCGAAGAAATCGATTATCGAAAATCGTAATAACATTACTTACAAAACGGATAATTATCGAAAATTAAAATGACCACTCATCGAAAATTGCAATGACCAATTACTGAAAAATTTGAAGAATCGATTATCGAAAATTAAAGCAGGCAACAAAAAAGGCATATAATTCAAAATCAACATTATCGATTATCCAAAACTGAATCAATTCGTTAATACGAATTCAAAACTACGCTGAATACCCCATTTCAAAAATACACCCTTCTGTAAATATCGGATCTCTGTATCGGCCAAACAAACGCCAAATATAACATTATCGAATCATCGAGTTGGGGCAACAAGCTAATAAGGAAATTGGACCGACCATTCGAGCCATGCTTGGCCCATAAAATAGCCGACACTTAATTTAGTAATTCGTAAAAAGCGAAATATTTCTTTACTAGCTGTAAAATAAATTCAAAATACCATTCGCTCGCTAACCATGCCGGTCGCTTGTTTAATTTCGCAAAACACCGAAGCACGTATCGACGATACTACAACGTTTCGTTACTTAAATTGATTTCCCACTTTTCCTCATCGAGATAATCGAAAAATTTCTACTCGCGTAAACTTCGCATTTATTGGCGGAAATAATTTAAAAAATTCTCGTAAAAATATTCGCCCGAGTACAGAAATTAAAATTCTTTCCGTCCGTTCGTACGTACTCGAAGCGAATCCGCCAACATGTACCAAACGTATAACTTTTCCAACGTACCAGCAGCTCCGCTTTTTTTCTCGTTGCAAAAGTAAATTTTCCTTTTAGCTTTCCGAACTGAATTTACCTATTTCTTAGTTGAACGTAAGAGGCTGAAAATTTTTATTGTTTTTATTTACGAAATGTATTACGTTAAAAAAATAATGCCAAATGGTATAACTCGTCTTCCTTAACGTTTTCAGGTTTGTTTCTTTCATTTGGCCAAAGAAGATACGCACTGAGCGTACTTTAAATCCGTAATCTATTTCGTTTTGGTCGCAACAGAAACCACCATTCGACATTCGTAACTGGCGTCGTTTTGAAAAGTATAAAATTACTTACGTAAGCTTCGGGTAGAGGAAGGAAAAAAAACTCTTTCAACTTACCTAAAACAGAAAGAAACAAAAGAGAAATATTAATTCACCTTCATAAAAGATTTACTCTTTCGACGTAGAAAATTATAAAGCCGCCGCAGGCCTCGTAGCCATAAATGGATACGCGCGTCGCGTATTTTTGACTCGTCAAATAATTAATTAACTCGTAATTTATCTTACACAGGTGACAAGCAGTCAGTATTGTTTGCTTAAACGAGCGGAAATTCGACGAAACAACTTATTTCCGGCGTTATTGATTTCCACGTCGAAAAGGCTCGGTGTACGGGTGAAGATCATTTAGCGACTCGATATTCGCGCCTGGCTTTTTTTCTCTACCTTTAGAGCTTGTTTTTTTGGAAGCTGAATAAAACTACGCCTTCGCCTCGTCGACAGTTTTAATATTTTTTCGCGAAGCACGAGGAAAATTTCGACACGATCGTCATCTGAGATAGGATAAATTTACTCGAGAAATTAAATACCGTCGTCGTTTCAACATCTTTCCTTCCCAATTCGAGTCTTTTTGAGATTCTAGATCGCAGTGTGCGGTAATGCTGATAGGAAGCGTGTGGGTAGTAGAATTTTTTAAATTTTTTCAAGATTAAATTCTATGTGCTGGTTTACATTATTCGAAGCTACGTGGGTTGAAAAATTTGCTAGACATTAATAAAATCGGTGTAAGATTACCCAAGAGAAGAAAAAACTGAAAATAGTGATAAAGCATCAGTGGAGCTTGATGCTCAATCTCTTAACACCCACATTCAGTTGAAGCTGAATACCCTACCTATCCTATCTAACATCACATATAAGGATGATTAGGGATATATATAGCATACTTCTTGCCATCAGTACTCATACGAACGCATATTTATCAAATTTGAATTATTTCAGGCTTCTTAAGCCTTCTCCAAATTTTTATCACTCTCCATTTTTTTCACCCAAATTCGAGAGCTTATATTAGGCTGGTTCACAATTAAGTCTAAATCGAAATTTGAGCTCTTTAGGTACATATCATGAGAGCACCAACATTTAAACACACTCCCTCTTCCCCCTAAAACTTCCTAGTTATGCTACTAATCATATGAGCCTATATTTATCCAATTTAAGCATTTTGAAACTTATTCAACCTTAAGATTCGAGACATTCAATGTCTCAAAACCTCATGTTTTTTACTTAATCTCCCTTTCAAATTCACTAGGAGAACTGAAATTCAAATATATTAGTGCCCTTAACTCGCTCTCTAATATGAGACCACGAAAAAAACTCAAGATATTTTCACTTTAACAGTCCGTTTCAACATTTAAGTGTATCGCCATCTTAGGTATAATCAAAAATCTGAAAACTGTAACAATTTCTCATCAAATTCTGACTGATGAATTGTTGAAAAGTATCTAAGTTTACAATTCCATGATACTATAAATGATCTAAAACATAAAGATATTGAGATTATGTTAAGCCGAATTCCACTTTTTTCAAAAAATGAAAGAACAGAATCACAATAGTTATTACATGACTAATAACTTCAAAACATCAGAAAAATTTCAGCTCTCTACTTCAATTTTTAGACTCTTAAATTGATGTATAGCTTTAAAAATTTCAAAAATTGGGTTTTCATGTTAAAAATTTTTCATTTTTCAAAGTCATTTTGTCGTCAAAAAACTGAGAAAAAAACGTAAGCAGCCACGCACCAAAAGCGGTTTTTTGCTCTAACTTTCCACCAAATGCACTTGGGAAACTAAAATAATGATAGGTTAGTCACTTAGACTCATTTTATCGTATGACACTGCACTAAAAAAATTCCCACCTCTCGTGTACCACCTACACATTTTCAGGTCGATACCCTTTCTTTCTCCCCTCCAACATCATCTATAAAGGTGAATTAGGGATATAGTATACTCCTTATTGCCAATAATCGTATGAATTATTATTCATTATATTTTCACTTATTTGAGGCTCCTCAAGCTCTACTCAAATTTTCATAATCCGCCATTTTGTATCCATTTCGAGCCAAATTCAAGAGGCCATATTCTGGCCACCAACCAACACTGCGAACTAAGTTTGACTTTTCTAGGTCGATTTGATGGGGAGATATGAAAGAATCAAGAAATTTCATTACTCAAAACTTTCTCAAAAAACTGTTTTTTTGCTGTAACTCTTCTCCAAATGCACTCAGAAAGCTGAAATTTAGATATATTGGTGTCCGTAACTCACTCTTTTATATGAGATTAAAAACAAAAATTTTGATCTATTTACCTCTTCTCTAGCCGCCCCTTAAATTTTGAGTGATCCTCCATTTTGAATTTTATAGAAAAAGCAAAAAAGTATTTTTTTTTGCATTATCAAGCAGAGTCTGTCACCAAGTTTTGAGCATATTTCATGAATACTCGTCGGCGTTAATATATAACAAAAAGTTGGACATTTGCCAGATGATTACAAATGGGCTGAAACGCAAAGATTTGAAGACCACACCCTCCCCCGACCCATTACAAATTATGCAGGTAGTAATACCTATCGTTTTCAAGTTAAAAACTCAGGTAAAAAATTTTAGTCATTCATTTTTTTCAAATGTAGTAGGTCTAAGCATTTCAATTTTTTAAGCAACATTTTTCGTTATTTTCAAAAATGAACTACGTATGGTAATTTATTGGTCTTGTGCCTACCATATGCTTAACTTAGGCTGCTTTGTACTCAAAAAAGAAAATAAGCTAGATTTTTACCCTACAAACGTTACTAAAACATCATGTTCTAGTTTTAAAGTTATCTCGTTCAGATGTTAGCGTCAAAAGATGCATACTTTAGAAGCCCCGGTATAACCTAAATCAAGCATATTTCACCTTTCGAGCCTGAAAATGCCTAAATTAAACTCATACTGCGCACGCCACGAATAAATTACCTATTTGTTATTCATTTTTGAAAAAAAACATAATTGGTGCTCTTTGAAAAAATTAAAAAGTGTTTAGATTTCTCAAATTAAAAAAAAAATATCTGCTAAAATTTTTTTAGTCTTTATATCGAAATATGACTTAGTAATGTGAAAAAAATTTCAATTGCCCAAAAGTTAAATTTTTTTGAAAATTTATAAAATTGCTGAAATTTCCATTATGTTCTTTCAAATCATTTAGATACTATTCTGACTCCAATCCCTCCATTTTTTGAAAAATATCATAATTCATTCCACCTCTAAAATGACACTCACTTCCCTCGACCTTTTCTTCCAAAGTCAAGTAGGCTGTAATAGTTATGGTTATTATTAAAACCTCAATTAAAAATCCTTGAAAAGTTTTTCGTATCAAATAAAACGAAAAAAATAATAAAAATTTAAGCTCGTTTAAATACGATTCTCGCTTCTATATTTTCGTTGAAACGCACGATACCACGCAAAAGAACACTCCACGCCCCGTCATTCGATATCGTTGCTTCGTTGCGAAAACTCGAAGGGTAAATATATCACGATTTTTGGAAAATATTCTCTTTCAGAGCTCATCCCATGCCTCTCCATTCACCTCGTGAATGAAATATCCTCAGCTCAGAATAAGGCGTAATAAATCGCCCAAGCCTCAGAAACGACCAGCACCGTTGGTAAATTCACTATACGACGAAATTCGCTATCCTGGATACGCACCAGGGTGTCGCTTACTTTCATAAATAAATTAGACACCGGTCATGCTCTGAAAGCTTCGCATGTCTCGCATCCCTTCCGATCCCACTTCACCCTGTTCCACGATGAATCCTGTGCCCGCAAAACCGCCGACCAATAATCGCTTGAACCTTGAAACAATTAGGTCAAGAATAACGTAAACGCGTGCACATTGTACGATGCCTAAATCACGTCTTCAATCGATTCGATAATTATCGAAATTAAAAAAAAAAAATCGACACCGAGAACGACCAAAGTTATCTCTATCGCCGATAAACCGTGTAAACAAATTACGCTTTAGTATCGCCTTATACGAAGCACTAGGTACTTGAAACTCCGCATCTTCCGATAAAAATCCAACCACTCGGCTTTTATAACGCCAACTTGCCGCGAAAGTATGCAAATTTTAAAAACGCTTCGCTCCGGCTCGGTTAATAACAAGCCTCATATAGCAAAACATAATAGGAAATTTATTCGGCGATTTCGCCGTACAAGCGCAATATTGAATATTTCCACCATGGCGTATAATTTAGGTGCTACAGTTCCCCCAAAACTTGCGTCTACGACGTATCGTGCAAAAAATTCCTGCTACGTTACCCCTTTAACGAAATAAAGCGACGGCGCCATCTGTATTAAAACATACGAAATTAGCCTTTTTTTCTGCCCGTCTCAGAAGGTACGCCATCCCCGGCCCCGGCAAAAAACGAGAAACAAGAAACACATGTGGAAAAGATAACAGACTTATGGAAAAACGAAAACTCGTCGCTATGAAGAAATGCTTCGTTGATTTTACGCGAGACTTTTCGCAACCTCCGGGGAAATCCGTTTTACTTTGCTAACTGCGAAAGGAGACGATATCCCATTTAAAAACGCGTTATTTTCAGATAATCTCACAACGCTCTCCCAACGGCATTTTTTCATAATTTATACTTCGCCTCTCTCCGCCGCCTACGCCCAGCGAGTTTTTCGTATAGAGAAAAATTCTTCGACCCGATTTTCGCCGCTTATGGCCCATTTTCACCGTATAAACACGTGCACTACCCTCAATATATACTTTCGCCGTATGTATAGCTCGACTCGTTCTTTTCGCCTTTTATGTTCTCGAACGTTACGAAATCGCCGCCTCTTTTTTTCACTCCAGCGGCACGTACTCGTGAACCTAAACACGAGATTTTCGAATACGCCAAAAATACTCGCGTATAACCTCCGCGCGAAGATTTTTCAGCGCGTTGATACGATTTAAATACCTCTTTAAGATATCCTCCATGTTCACACGTGTCTGTAAGAAATTTCAAATAATGAATAAATGCTCGTAAATCTCGCAGAGTTATTTTACTAGGGCACGTGTCGACTTGGCATCTATTCGGAGTAAAATATCGTCTCGGTGCTCGCCGTAGAAATGTACCAGCGAATTCCACATTATGCAAACGCAGCTGAACCATCACCCAACCCACGATACGACGATAAGAAAAATAAACCTTTCAATAATCGTGTTCGTATGTATTAGAAAAACAAATCATTCGACTCCGCCGTGCACTAAGTACCCGCCGGTTCCTTCTATGTCTCTCCGAGTTACATGTAAACGTAATTACGTCTATGTACGATTATACGTCCCACTCAATCAATTGTATCCACATTCATATATATCGATTTATAGCTATAAAGGAAAAATTACTCGAATATTTTTACCCAAAAGGGCGAGTGGATGTGAATTTAATTCCGACAGTGATTTATTTGGGATTTTCATTTTTGAAATAAATAAACAAATTTTAAATTACAAAGGTAGTTTTTAGGCTTCACTTCGATTCTACTTCGGTTCTAGGTAATTATGAGACATTTTCGATCCAACTGCTATTTTAAAATAATGACGTTGATTCCGTTTTTTGACTCTAGATAGAATGCCTGTATCGATGTACATCTGTACATAGTTGTCATTAAGATACAGAGCCAGGAAATTCGTTTTCAATTTTACACAAATTTTGGAATCATTTTCAAGATACAAAGTGGCTTATTTAGTTGTTTTTTTTTTTTTTTTAATTTTGGGAAGTATTCAAGATTTATTTTTGATTTTTTCTACACTTTGCATTTCAGGAAAATTTTCGAAATTCTGTAAATAAGATTTAAACTTTAGGAAAAATATTCAAAAATATAAGAAATCCCCCCCCCCCCGCAAAAAATATATAAAAAGAGTCAGGAAATAAATGTTTTTAAAAACTAGATTTTCAAAAAAGGAAAACCATTCATAATTATATTAAGAGAGGCGCCAAAAAATTAATGTTCAAAAAATAAAATCTTATTAAAATTAGGAACATTTCCAAAAATTAAACAACTGTGCTTGTTGTATTGAACAGAGTGTCTTAAGAAGTGAAAAAATCCAAAAATGAAAGAACATTCCAAAAACTAACTATTTTCAAGCATTAATGAAGTTTCCAAAAATGGAGTTTTCAAAAATAACTCATCCAGAAACAAACGAATTTTCTAAAATAAAAAGCGTGCTTAGGAACAAAAATTTTTTCAAAAATGAAAAACTGTTCACAAAAGAGACAATTCTAAAAATTATAAGTTCCTAAAAATGAAAATTTCAAAAACTAAAATTAGTTTAGAACAGGAAAATTTGCAAAATTAATAATTTTTTTCTTAAATGAGAAAATCATTCGCGAAAGAGGTTTCCAAAAATTTGAAATGTCTGAACATAAAATTTCAAAAATCGAACGTACCAGTATGTCTCTGGTCTAAGTGGCAGTGTATGGCACGTTGAACTAAATTTTTAAAAAAGATGAAGTTTTCAAAAACAAAAATACGTCAAAAAGTGAAAAAAATTTCTCAAAATGAAATACTTGTCAAAAAACAAATTTTTTTTCAAAATTAAAAAGCCATTCCGCAAAAGAAATTTCTAAAAATTAAAAATGTCCGAAAATAGAATTTGTAAAAAAAAAGTTTTCAAACGTGCATACTTAATTGTCTAGGAATGCAAAAATTTACAAAAAATAGAAAGTACGCTCAAGAAACAACATTTTTTCTAAAAATAAAAAACTATTTGCCAAAGATATAATTTCAAAAATTAAAACTTTCTAAAAAAGAAGTTTTCAAAAACAAAAACATGTCCAATTGTCCAGAAATTACAAATTTCCTGAAATAAGAAGTTCTCAAAAAACAAAAATTTTTCTTAAAATAGAAAAACCATTTGCCGAACCTGTAATTCCAAAAATTAAAACTTTGTAACAATTAAGTTTTCAAAAACTAAAATAAGTACAAAAATAAAAAAATTAGTCACAAAGGAAATAGTTCCAAAAATTAAAAGCGTCTGTAAATGATGTTTTTAAAAACTAGAATGACTCAACAAAATTTTCAAAAACAAAAAATATGTTCAAAAATAAAAATTTTTATTCAAAGATCAAAAAAGTCCAAAAAAGAATAGTTCCCACAAATTAAAAAAAAAAAAAATCAAAAATGAAGTTTTTAATAGTGAATATGTGTGTAAAAATGAATTTTCTAAAACCTAAAAAGATTCTAAAATTGAAATATATTTAGAAGAATTGAAAAACGTTTGAATGATAAAAAAAGTGTCTAGGCGAAAGAATTTATCAAAAATTAAAAAAATCCAAAAACAAACCTTGAGATTATGAAAAAAAAATCTTCACATAATGTAAAAGTGTATGAAAAATGTGCAGAAAAAATTTTCTGAAATTAAATAGCTGTATCAAATAATGAGAGGAATCTTCAAAACATGAATTTTTTTTTTAAACGTTCGGATCTTCAAAACCTAATAGTGTTTCATAGTAAACTTTCTAAGAACAGAAAAATCTCTAAAAAATGAAAATTCTCAAAAATTCAAAGTACCAGAAAATTAAATTATCACAGTTGGTAAATCGAGTCTAGACATGAAAAAATTTCAGAAAATAACAAAAAATCACAGAAGAAAAAATTCTCAAAAATGAAAATAATGTAAAAAATGTAATATTCCAAAAACAAATCAAAAATTTAGAAGTGAAAAAAATCCAAAAATGAAAGCATAGAAATTAAAAACATTCCAAAAAATAAAATAAAAAATAAAAAACACGTTAAAGTTGAAGAAAAAAAATGCGAACTTACATAATTAATGCATAATAAACTCGAGTATTTGTAAAGTTATCTGAAAGAAGTTCATAATAGGAGATGCTTCGACTGAGATAAGCGAAAAGTAAATGTAACTACACAGCATTACAAAAGGATACTAAAATTTTGTTAAACCTAAACCTCCACATCCTATGGATTCCGACACATGTGTATCGTGGGATCAAAAACCTTCGTAAAGAAAACAATATCAAACCGTCGAACGTACTTCGATCACGTAATAATGTCATATCGTAGCGCCACCTAACCACCTTGGCATTTCATGCGGCTATTATCTAAGGTACCAGAGGTCGTATACCTATCTCGTTTGAGCTTCGCACAAAACAATGTAGCTTATCGAATCTTTCAACCGTGATTAACCGCTCGTCGATAGATTTCCTTATCTCGCAGTATATTTAATTCGTTAATTAAGACTAGAAAAAAAAAACGCGTTAATCAAATTTACAGATAATTCGATTCATCCTTTCGAAATGCGATCACCATCGACCCGTCGTATATCCGCCGATTATTTTGTTCGAATTTCTTCCACTTTAACGTATAAAACAGAAAGGGTAAAACACAGGCGTCCGTATCGACCACCTTTTTACCATGAACCAGGGATTCAGGGCCGCCACATCGATTAATTAACCTGTCATAAACAGGTATAGGTAAGCAAATCGTGGCAATGGTCAACCCTTTGGAATCGCGTATAATTAACCTTCCGACCGAAAACATCGACCGCGGTTTTTTCCCAGAATCTGGGCCACGAGAGCGGTAGCTCGCATAATCAGCACTCGAAGAAAATTAAATTACACGACAAGTCGCCCGTAAACTCGTACACCCGTACACATTTCGTATCGACGCAAGCACGCCTATACGTACTGCCAAAAACACAATCGTCGATTCGCATTCAACAATAGACAGCGTCATTCTTCAAGCCCACGTTCCTTTAAAAAGCTTCAAATTAAATTTCTCAGACATCGAAAAATCGATTATGGCGCACGCTTAACGCGAATTCGCAGTAGTCCTGCCTTCTATAATTATCGCATACTTGATCGATTCGCATTTCGAATCGACGATTTCGCTATCTCAGCGTTGGCGCTCGGTTAATTCGTTTTTAAACGCTGTCGCATACGTAATTTCGTAATTTACATGCCGTTCACCGCGTATCGCTATATTGAAATATAATAATACCCGCCGCCTCGTTAAATTATAGCCATTCGTAGAAGGGCTGACCGTGGCTATAGCTAATTTACATGAAACTTCACTTAACCAACGCGTACCCCAACTGCACCGAAAACCGGTCCCAGTTTTCCTTTTTTCGGAATCCTTACCTTGGCTCCGATTGGACGAGCGTTTAGAACCGGAAATTAAGCTATTAGAATTACTCCGTCTTTTTTCACTAATTTAAAAATCCTCGTCAGCGAATTCGTATTATAACATACCTCTTTCGTGCCATTATAATTTACCTACTCCCTTGAACCGGAGTTAATTATCGCCGATGCTTTATGTCGTGCGAACGAAACGCTACTAAAAAAATACCTTCTGACATAAAAATGCTCTTTACGTTATAACCGAGCTGGAATTATTACACGAGCTGTACTCGCCATCGTAAGGTTCGCCGCCCTGCGCACATGTACAGATGGCACATCTCCTCGCTTATCGAGCGTCGCTCAACTTACTAATTGAGTTTCCTACGTACTAGTTATTTATGATAATTTGTACGCTATGTCATATTTTTCTAACGAATAGCGAAATGTACGCTCATCGCGTAGGTATACGTGATAATACGCGAAAGGTGTTTTTTTTTTCAACGTTATACTAAAAAATTATACATATGTAAGAGGAATTTTACGCCATCCTTGATCGCTTCTTTAACCAACAACGATTTATGTAGTAATCCGGATTCCAAGGCGGATCGAGGGTAGGGCTCTTTACAGGGGATAAGTAAGTATATGATACAACGACTCGGTAGCTTCGTCAGTTATGGAATTATACAGATTGATATAGATGTTATTCAGTCCATTAATTGATTGAACGATTATTTCACTTCGTTTGAAATCAAGGGTAACTTGTTGCTGATGTGGGAGTGTGCGATTGAAATAAGTCAACTTGAAATCAACTATGATTACAATAATGAGTTGCCTTTAGTTTTTTTTTATTTTTTATTTCGCTTCTATTATGCTCAACCGATTGATTTACTGTATAAAACGAAGTTGAAAAATTAAATTTTGAATAATCGAAAAATTATCGATAAAAAAAATCGTCTTGATTCAGTATTAGTCAGTGAATATTTTTCTAGATTTTTTTTTAGGAATTTTTTTAATACCATATTTTTTCGATGTTCTACATCTGTGCTAATAGAGACAATTTTTTCAAGTTCTTTAGCTCAATTTGCAATGAAAACCTCAATTAATACAGTACCTAATTGGGGAAAGAAGAGTCGGGGAGAGGGAACTCATCCTTCCATTACTTGACGTGAATGTACGAGTTATTTTTCTCTTAACTTATTATTGTATCGCAAAATTTAGTATAAGAAAATCGTTTATAACTTAATCGCTGGATTCTCCATGAAAATATCGATCTAACGTACAATTACAGCGCATTCTAATCTGGAGAGAAACTAAAGAAGCTCGAAAAGCCTCAATATTTTCAATTACTATCTAGAGTGAACAATAGAACACCAGCACATCAAAATTTCAACCTTTAAAGTGAAGTATGTAAGGCCAACTTGGGACTACAGTATCATCCTTTAGTTTTGTGTGAAAATTAACCAAAAATTGCGGCTACTTAAAAATTTAAGGAGAGTTCGAAGAATTCCAAATTACTCACATTTATTCATCATTTATTTATAAATAAAAAATAATAGCATTTCCGCAATTCACTTGCCCGTGCAATCTTCAAAATGTTGCGTGAGTGAATAAAATTTAAAAAAAAATTATCATGACTTCATATATGACAGACAATGAGAGATTCATAATTCTGATTTAATACTCGATGAATTGGAAATTATAATTTTTGTGTTATAATGGGTTATTATAACAACGAAAAAAAAATCCGAAAATTCACGATGTTTCCTTGACTTGATTGTAAAATGTGGATTGCGAATAATTACAAGGCAAACAGAATTTTTCGGCTCAAAAAAATCCAACTAATTTTTAGAAGTTTTTCCACAGTGAGAAATAGAAGAAAAATACCTTGAAAAATGACGAAAAAAAATGTTAATTAGGAAAAAATCCAAAACATTATGAACTTGTCTCAACTCTAATCTGCCTCTTAGTATTTTATAGAGGTATGTGAATTTCAAATAAATAAATAAAATATTACATTTAAAAAAAAAAAAAAAACACAAAATTTCTTTGCATCATTTCAGTTACGGTATCCCAACTCACGGTCATACCTCCTCCGAGACTGTCCTCTTCTCTCCATACTCAGAAGACGTTTCAATCTCCCAGACACCCTCCCCAGACACCCTCCCTGAACTCCTTCGCGATCATGAACCCTGTTCGCTTTCTTCGATTCATCTGGTCTCTTCCCTCAATTATAATTCCTTCCTCTACGTGAATGTACCTCTAGCTATACAGCTGCACACGACACGTTGATAAATTACAAAAAAAAAAATTGGGAATATAAAAAAAAATGCATTTAAAAAATTCTAAAAATTCTAAATTAAAAAATTTTCAAAAAAATTTTTAAAAATGTAATTTTCATTTTTTTTCATAATTTTCCTCTTAATTGCTAAGTATAATTTGCTACCTTCTAAATTTTGCCTTCTAAGGCTGCATCCTGTATTACTTATGCCTAAATCTATCGTAACAATGACGTGTATGGTGGAACAGGTATTTCCAAAATACCGTAATGACACTTGCAATATGGAAGTTGGACTGTTTCTGTTCTTTGTTTAGTGATGAAGAGGGGTGAAGGGAAGGCGAAAATGTGTTTGCAAAGAAAATAGCATATTTTTATTTCATTTTTTCATTCATTATTGTTTTATTATTTCTTGTATCGATTATATTACCAATCACTTCCTGTAACTGGCGAACAGAAGGAGGCACGAATAAAGGAATAAATATCGATAAATATTCGGCATCGTTTCCTATAACCCCTATGACTCATCATTCACCAAAACCTCGGTAAAATCCCCTTCTTCCATCACTCATCCCCAAATGGCTGTAGCGGTTCGAGAAAACCTAATAAAATCGATCAAAGAACACCGATTCTGACGTTCGTACAAATCAAACGATCCCGCTGCGCAACGTACGATCCAACCAAATGGCAATCAACTTCGGCCAGTTTTCATTTTCGTCGGCCGTTCGAACATTAATCTTTCGTTATTCCATCAAAGGCGTATTAACTCTAGGAAGGCGCCCGAATCGCGAAAATCAAAAGAAACAATACAAATTAACGAATTTGACCATCGCACCTTTACCACAGACACATGGCATTGACCATATCGAAACCTATCTTATGGTACGAAAACCTCCGACAAAGCGTATCGAGAAAACAAAAGATAAGCGAGCGAACGCACCTGACAATGTCTCGAACGCGTTATAAACGGTCACGTTCGAGTTAATATTCGAACTCAACCTTTTTCCTTCGGTTCCCATACTTTTATTATGTTTTGGAAAGTCTCGGTTCTTTTGTGAAAAGTGTATTTCGGTTACCTTTAGGTATAATTTTTCCTACACCTTAAATGGCGTGAGAAACGTGGCTCACCTTTTCACAATATTGTCAACCGTACCTCGAATACTTCGACGTTGAATTCGTATCAAATGTAGAGAAAAGCCGAACACGCTTCGATACCTCGGTCTCGTTAAT
This sequence comes from Phenacoccus solenopsis, assembly GCA_009761765.1. Taxonomy (NCBI): domain Eukaryota; kingdom Metazoa; phylum Arthropoda; class Insecta; order Hemiptera; family Pseudococcidae; genus Phenacoccus; species Phenacoccus solenopsis. Next base: position 85,451 of record VFXL01000570.1, on the reverse strand, counting down.
TAAATCCCTTTTACACTATTTTATTATGTTTTCTCTTTTATTACCAATACCATACCGAACACTCGCCCGTTCTGTCAATTGGCGTTTACAATGTTCGCATCTCTATTAAACGCCGCGTTTAATACCTCGTTAATTAAACGATTTTGAATTCGAAAAGAACGTTTTATGATACCCCGAGTGTTCGGTTTTTTGGTATTTTCCTTTTTCTCTCCTCGTGGTTTTACCAACTATATGGCTCGTTTTAGTTCGCCTTCAATAATCGTAAAATTTTTTCATCCTCTGTGCTTTTCTCTCCCTTCGTGAATACCTGTACGATCTCTTTTTTTCCTCTTTCGTTTACAACAGTCCATGTGTGATTGACCATTTATACAACGACCGTTTTATTGCACCGATGAAGCGGTTTCTTTGTCCTAACGCGAGCTCATAGTGTTTACTTCTAACCTTCGATATCTTCGAATTCTGTTACTAGGAAATTTGAATTATAAGCTTTTAAATTTCAACTCTATAGTCATTTTCACACATACGTGTACTCGGTGTACCTATAATATCCGCTTTAACTGACACAAAGCTTTAATCGCATTCGTCATAGGAATACGCGTCGGTATAATTATACCCTTGGTGGATAACAATGCGAGTATAGGTACTTCAGAACTAAATTAAAATCTAACCTATCGTTGGTCACAACAATATATTCGTATATTGTGTCCGAAATAACACCCTTATGGTTAAAATGGGCGGAATCGTTAAGTAATATAATTATCGTATTTAGGCTCTCTGAAAGTGATCGATTTAGGTAATTATTTACTAGATTTTTTTAAAGGGTCTGATTAAATCTAATCGGGTCATTGTAATTTCAAATCCAATTCGAATCGTCAAAATTGAACACACGAAAATAGAATTTGAAAAAAATAATATTATAGTTTTGAAATTTCTTTCTTTCTAAATTGGCATATCTTCAGTTTTCTTAAATATTAGTAAACTGCACTGCACAAAATATTTATGATGAATTTTTTTTTCAAGCCAACATTTTTTTTTTTAAATTAACGATGGGTACAACTGGACAGCACTGTGCTTAAAGACTTGTGTGTTTGAGTTCGACTAAATTACAGAGTGGAATGAAATGAATGATTGTAGGAATTTGAGTACATATTTGATTTTTTACTGAGCTTTTGTCAAGTATGCGTATTTAAGTTTGGGTGAAACATATATTTTTGCTACAAGTTTTTTTTTTTTTTCATTTTAACTGGTGCCTTTAATTACCAAGATTATTACGCCACTTTCATATTTTGTTCATTAGTTTTTTCTCATTAAGGAATTCAAGAATTTTGTCAATAAGTTTAGGATCGTCTGTTATGGTGATGGAGATATTACATGCATAAGAAATAAGAGTATAGGTTGTTTATTGAGGATGTGGTTATGGGTGAGAAAACAATGGCTTAATTAAATAAAACATACGAAACAAAGAATGAGTTATGATTCAATTTTTTTTCTACATATAGTATTTTTGATTATAATTATTATTTTTTTTAAATAACGTACTCCTTTTATGCATCACTGATTATCTACGCCAGTTTCTAAAAATAACATTCGTGGAAATAATTTTCTACCTTCAAAGATCTTGATGTATGGGTAATAAAATTTGAAAACTGTTGAAGTCGCGCTTTTAAAAGTTTCGCAGAGACTTGAGAACTCTATTAGAAAAAAAATTCTGTCAACATTTTTATGTTCTAAGATTGCTGAAAATTTAGGTACTTTAACTGGTAAGCTGAAACCTTGAAATGTCAAGAAATTATTAAATTTTTTATACGAAGACTTTTCAGGTCACTATGAAACTTTTATAATTTTCATTTCAAAACTTTTCAAACTTAAGTTAATACAATTGCTTCCTCGATTTCAAAAAGAAACCATTAACTTCCTGTACCTTTATGAGAGGAAAAAATTCACAACAAGATACTAATTTGTAATTAAAAAAAAAATATTTTTATGCTAGCGAGGCCAATGGAAAAAATTTGTTTCTGGAAATGAAGGATGCTGAATTGCTGATGCACTAAAACTTAAAAAAATAATCTAACAAACACCATCTGTGAAGAAATTTTTCAAATAGTCCAATATTTTGAGGATCCAATTTTACTCCTCGCCCTCCTCTTCAAAAGTTAAAAAGCACTATCCCTTCCAAAAACTCCAAAGAAGTTGAACTCGAGATATGCTGCATTTCTTGTCAACAAGAACAAAATGAGATCACATTTTTCCAATTTCACTCGTTTGAGGCTTCTCTAGCTTCCCTCGAATTTTGATCGAAGATCATTTTGGATTCAAAATTAATATAAAATGATCTAAACGTAAAAGGTTCATATTCAGGTCTCATACAAATTACACGTACAACGTTTCAGTTTCCTAAGTAAATTTGGTTAGGAGATAAGAATGATTCATGAAATCTCCTTACATGATTCCCCCCTATTAAAACCGCAATTTTGCATCAACTCTCTTCTAAATTCACGTGGAAAGCTTAAATTTCAATATATTATCATTGAAGCTTACTTAGTCATATGACATTAAAATCGAAAATTTTCAAATTTTTCGTTCACCCTACCCCCCCTCCCCGCCACCCAGCACATCTTAATTGCGATAACCCATCATCATTCACTTCAACATCACCTGTGAAGATTAATTTGAGACATAGTATACTTATTATTGCCAGTAACCATATTAACTCATATTCACCAAGTTTTAGTAACTTGAGGCTCCTCAAGCATTCCTCAAATCTTAACCATAGCCCATTTTGGATCCATTTTGATCCAAATTCAAGTTCTCATATTCAAGTCCCCATCTAACCTTACATACAAAGTTTGAGCTTCTTGGGTCAATTTGGTGAAGAGATATGGAAGATTTAAGAAATAATTTTTCGTCAACTCAAGCACCTTAAAAATCTGTTTTTCACTTGAACTCACCAAATTAATAAAAAGTATAAATGATAAATATTAACTCTTTCATCAGATTATAACTTGAGGCTCCTCAACTCCTCAAATTTCATGCCCATTTTGGATCCATTTTGATCCAAATTCAAGTTCTCATATTCAAGTCCCCATCTAACCTTACATACAAAGTTTGAGCTTCTTGGGTCAATTTGGTGAAGAGATATGGAAGATTTAAGAAATTTTGGTAACTCAAAGCCACCTTAAAAATCTGTTTTTCACTTGAACTCCCCACCAAATTCAAATAAAAAACTATAAATTGGATATGATAATATCTTTAACCTGCTTTCTTATATCAGATTATTAACATGGGTTTCGAGCAATTCGTCCCTCCTCCAACTCCTCTTAAAATTTCACTGAACCTTCATTTTGAGGTAAATCAAAGAAACAGTCGAACCTACGCGGTATAATAACTTCAACATATTTAATAAGTGAAGAACGCGATTTATTGCTTATAATGAACAAAATAGATATCTGTGCCCAGCGGGCATCCGTCGTTCCGATTATTAATCAATTCGAAATCGAATTATAAATCCTCAAATAAATAAAAAAATTAATATAAAAAAAACTAATATTAAATAAAAAATTAAATTAAATAAAGTAAAATTAATAAAAAAAAATATAAAGTAAAAATTATTATAATATATACGTATTAGCCCGTGCCTCTGGCCTAGGCGGCAGTACACGTCACGTAAAACTTAAAAAGTAAGAAGTAAGTAAGGTATGGCTAGTAATTAGTTCGCGTTGTTGACTTGTAAGAAATAGATTCAACCTTATGTAGTAATCTACGCAACACTTTATCTACGAGTAGCTACGTGGAGCACTACAAAATATAAAAAACAATTCTGCGCATTTCCAAGTAAACTCTCTCACCAAATGTTCAGCGATTTTCACCCATAAGGGCTGGCTCTTTAGATGGTAAAAAATATGATATACGTATAATATGTATATGCATAAAAAAGTTGGGCAGTTGCATATGGTTATAAACAGGATCTGAAGAGCGAAGATTAAAAGACCCCTTCCTCCCTTAGTCTCTATTTCTCAAATCAGAGAGGCTGTGTTAATTAAAATTCAGTTTTCATTTTCAGATCATTTGACAACTTTTACGACCCCATTTGATAACTTATGATTTACCGCATTTTACACTTTTTCTGTTCAATGAAACGCATAATAAAAGCGTGAAATATTTCAAAATGGAAACTACGCTTTTTTTACCAATTAAAAAAATTCCAAGCGGAAGACGAATCGATTTTTTCTAGCAGATTAAGCAAAAAACCATTTTTTTGTTTGCCAAAACTTCAAGACCTATTCAAATTTCACAACGAAATTCGCGAAAAAAGGAGTAAAGGTTAATTTGTGGCAAAATAGTAAAGAGTAACTAAAAGTGGAAAATTTAATCAAGATTTTTCAAAACCAACAAATGTATGACAGCCTATTTATACCAATGTATTAAAATTTTCCAAGTGGATTTACGAGCTTTAGCTATTGAGCAATTCCTAATTTATTTCACGAGCGGTGCTTTCAGGTCATTACTAATTAACAAAAATTATTTTCGATTCGCTCCACTGTACACGGCGTTATTTAATAAATAACAAAAATTAAGAAAAGTTACATCGACGAAATGAAAAAACTGAATAAAAATTAAAAAGAAAAAAAATCTCCAAATCGAAAGAAAATTAATCGAGTATTCAAACCCCAACAACTAACCTAATTACCAAACGAGGAAAACTCCGCTCTCGCAATTCTCTCACACTAAATCAAATCACTATTTTCCATCTCAAACTGGATTTAATACAATTTAGAAATCGATTTACACGTGTAAACGTCTACCAGTTTTCCAATTACCTTACACAACGACACTGTTCTGAATCAAACGCATAAGGTTACCACTACCCGGGTGCATTTTATCGCCAGATATGCTTTATCAGCTGAACCATTTGATATGACGTATGGCATGGCGGTAAGTTCTTTGTCTATTGTTGGCTTTTTATCGTCTCGACATACCTTAATATCTTACGAATCGCGATAAAAAAGAAAAGAAAAACCACGAGTAAAACTGCAATATTAGTCTTTTGCTACCGGAAACCGTGACGGAGTTGGGGTTCGAAGCGAGATATTAAAACGAGCTCGTGACGACGAAAATTTCTCTCTTTAAAACACCTTTCTTTCGAACGGCTAAATTTGATTTCGCGTCAAAAAACCAACACGGGAGTAATTTACATTTAACACAGGTCACCGAACCGATGGGTAAAGCTAAGAAGATGGCAACGCAGTTGATACAATTACGCAGCTTTTAAGAATTAATTTTCTCACAAAACGTTATACAGAGGTTCACGGTGACAGATAGGGACGAGAAGTGGTGATTTTTCGTTAATAATATTTACTCTCGTAAGAAAGACGAAACTTCGCCTGATTACCTTAACGTGCGACTGTTGAATCGAATTTCTTTCTCGATCGAAAAGAAACTTTCCACCGACGTCGATGGAAATATATAACCTCTCCCCTCGAGTCCAACGTTAAATGAACTTTTAAGAAGCTTACGACATCGTTATTTACTTAGTGTGTGAATTCGTACATTTGCGCAATTGGCCACACAAGAAGGCGAACTGAGGGTGCTGTCTTACGTGTACGCGTTATGGTAAAAATTTAAATCGTTATACCTATTCGATCGCCTAACGCATTTCCATTCGAAGCTGACCCTAGTTGTAAACCAACTCGAGAACCCCTTAGTTTGGCTAATTTATACAATACGCCCGACCCTATTGTTCTAAATTTCGCACGCCATTTTTGCCACGTACGTACATGATCTCATCCCTCGTTCCAGGGTGCTCCCTTTTGCTACGGCACCTTCGTATATTAATTATATCGTCGAAAGCGTCGTCAACGAGAGTCGAACATTCGCACTGGGTGTTTCGTTTGCGAACAGGTTAGCACGATGTCGTCCTATATCATCGAGAGGCTAATCGTATACTCCAAGAATTTACACCATGTCACCTATATGGTTATAACGACGAACAGGTTATTTCGATTGGCTTTAAATCACTCGTAGCGTTGCTCAGTGCGAAAAAGCAATCAAATTCGCGTTCCCGTTGACTGAAAAAAATTCGCAATTTTTTCGTCGACTTTGTCACGTCTACTTAATATACCGAAGGCGCGATTTCGCCTCTACGCAAATACATAACGGTACGAAAATAGGAGAAAAATACGCCTCGCGTATAAATTATAGCAATTTGCCATATTCATGAATCAGCACGTACGCTTCGTCTTCGTCGAGAAGGTTTTTCGCCTATACTCGTCTATTCTGAGTCGAATGTAAATATTACATTATCATAGTCGTTTAATACCGCGCAAAACCGATAACTCATGAACGTGAGATAGCACGTTAGTCGAATTCTCTTTCTCTTTCATACAGGCTAAAAAGTTAAACAAAACCTTAACTCGATTGTATCGGCGACGCTACGAAATTCCAATCATACTCCACACTTCGAAAACACCTTCGTTTAATTCTATACGATGTTCGATTAATAAAAAATTAATTATCGTTCGCCGCGCGTGCCTATACATTGTGTAAATACGTCGTCGCGTCGCGCTCTTTAAAACTAACAGACGATGAAAAGTTTACCATGTTTAGTACACATACGTACACGTCGTACGCGTTTAATTAATTCACTCCGTTGACGACAATTTAATCGTCGTCGACTTCGTTACGTATACCGAAGACGATTCCCGTAATTACCTTGAACATGTGTAAAAACTGCCTGACTCATTATTCACTCGGTCGTCTTCGATTCATTTCTATAGTCGCGTATCTTTTCCGATACATGTGAGTTCTTCGTGCTTTTTCAATTCAACTAAGTAGTGCCTTTGGATGCATACGCTCTTATCAACGAAGGGTTGCATCGTTCTCTTCGCTGGTACCTTTGCTGTTTCGCGAACGAACGGAAAAAGGCACTAGATATGGTGTATGACAGCCTAAAAGGGTAACAACCTTTCCACTCAACGTCACTTCAGCATTCGTGGACTCGAAAGTTTCTTATTAACTTTGATAAGCGATGATAAGTAGCACAGAAGAGGTGTGCGCGTATTGCGTGAGCAATCGGAAACACCAGACGGTTATACATGATTTCAAATTCAATCATGCTTCCTTGATAATTGCATACCGTATACACCACCATATGATTCATAACTGAAATAAGGTGAAATATGCGCTAAAACAATGAAATAGATAATATTCCACTGAGAAATAGAAAATATTCCATGTTACTCTACAGAGGAGGAGAATGGGCTGAGAGGCTTCAAAATGGTCGGACTTGAAAAATAAGGTGATATTCCCACTTAACGTTTCCAAATACCTATAAAACGATACATTACGTGTTTATGCTGATTTTTTTGATTTTTTTCAACATTCGAAGGGGCCATGTAATTCTCAAAACACAAATTTGGACGAGATGGGATACTTTTCCTTTTAATACTTTTCCTTTTAAATTGGGTCACACCTCTTTCTTAATATGCGAGCAACGTCAGTCTCCACTAACATTTTCGCGCATTTTGATATCTTCCCGAATCATGCAGACATCGGTTTCAAGGCTTCACATACATTCAAGCACTTCCAGCCTCTCGGACATTCTCAGCAACAGTCACCATATTACGTGCCTATTCACGTTCTTTAGATAAACTAATGTATTCGGGCTCAGATCCAGCAGGCGAGTCACCGAGAAAATTTTGGTGGGTCGCGACGTAATGGGGTGATGAGGTATAAAACTGGATGACTTTAATTTCTAAACTTTGATTTAAAAAAAAAAAAAAAAAAAAAAAAAAATTCCATAAATCTATAATATAAAAAATGTGAAAAAAATTGGGCCGATTAATATTAAGTGCGTCGTTAAAAATAGGATTTATCGGTGGACCGCTAAGTTTTCCTATTTCTGGATGCAGCCCTGAATCTGTTTCAGAAAATCTGGTCATCCCTCTTCAACAAATGTGTCTTTGTCCAAAATTTGCAGTACATGGCGCAATAAAATCAAAAAATAAAGTATTTTATTTTCAATTTCCAAATTTTTAAAGCCTAACACCATAAAATTTTTCGAGTTGTGAAAGTTTAAGCTTCTCATATGGATAGTGGAACTCTCACTTTTTTAAAGTTTCATCAACCAATTAATATTCTAAGGCTGCGCTACTAAACTATAAAAATCGTTCATCTCCAATAAGTGAAATCGTTCTCTCGTTACACAAATTCAAAGTTGACCATGATTTGTAAAAATCGAAAAATATGAACCGAAAATTGAAAACAACCCTTTTTCCTTGCCTAAGGTTTTCCTTGGGTTTTTACTTCTAAGGTGAGAAAAACTTGTAAAAAAAAATCAACAGGGACTTTTTCAAGTTTCAACCTAATACCAAGTGCGAAAACTCCAACTCTGTCCCTTCCGAAACTACTTAAGAAATTAAATTTTGAACTAACGTAGTATTTCTTGCCATGCAATAATCGTATGAAAACATATTTTTCTCAAATTATAAGTCCTCGAGGCTCCTCAAATTATCTACAAATTTCTACAATTCGCCATTTTGTATCCATGTTGACCCAAATTTAAGACATTATATTCTGGCCATCAACTAACCCCCACATACGAAGTTTGACCTTTCTAGGTCATTTCGGTGAGGAAACATGGAAGATTCATGAAATTTCTTGCAGCAATTCCTAAGCAGTCACACACCAAAAGCAGTTTTTTGCTCCAGCTTCACACCAAATTCATTTGGGAAGCTAAAATCATAACAGATCAGTCACTTGGGCTCATTTCATCGTATGACACTATAATAAAAAATTTTCGACCTTTCGCGTATCCTCACCACACATTTTGAGGTCGATAACCCCTCCTTCTCCCCTCCAACATCACGTATGGAAGTAAATTTGCGATATAGTATACTTCTTATGCCCAATAATCATATGAGTTCATATTAATTACATTTTTACCAATTTGAGACTCCTCAAGCTCTACTCAAATTTTTTATAATCCGCCATTTTGTATCCATTTCGAGCCAAATTCAAGAGGCTATATTCTGGCCACTAATTAACACGACGTACCAAGTTTCACTTTTCTAAATCAATTTGATGAGGAGATATGGAAGATTCAAGACATTTCATGACTCAAAACCTCCTCAAAAAGCTGTTTTTTGCTCTAACTCCCCACCAAATGCACTTGAAAAGTTGAAATTTGGATATGTTGATGTCAGCAACTCTCTTTTTTGTATGACATCAAACACTAAAAATCTGAGTTATTTTCCCTATTCCCCAGCCTCTTCAAAATCTGAGTGATTTGCCATTTTAAGGTGTATGGAAAAAACAAAAAAGGACATTTTTTGTATTTATAAAAAAATTCTCTCAACAAATTTTGAGCGGATTCATGAACACTTAGCGCCGCTACACGAGAAGGGAAGAAATATATATATACCAAAACGTCGGACATTCACCAGATGGTAACAAATGATCTGAAAAGCTAAGATTTGAAGACCTCCCCCTCCCCCCACCCTTTTCAAAAGAAGTAGGCTGTAATATCTACTGTTTAGAAACTCACAAAAAATCGTAAAAGTTATCTACATTACACAACGCGTTTCCACTCCGTGAGACAGTATAGGAGTAATAAAAATATATTTTAATTTTTTACCTTGTAAATAAGAATCTTTTTCAAAAGTAAAAGTCAATTTAAAACCTCTATGGTCATTTGAAATGTTCGAAGAAGTGAATAACTCCATTTGTAGGTTTTTTCAAAAAAATTTAATAATTATCTTTATTATTATTTTTTTTCTTCCCCTCCCCCCACCCTTTTCAAAAAGAAGTAGGCTGTAATATCTACTGTTTAGAAACTCACAAAAAATCGTAAAAGTTATCTACATTACACAACGCGTTTCCACTCCGTGAGACAGTATAGGAGTAATAAAAATATATTTTAATTTTTTACCTTGTAAATAAGAATCTTTTTCAAAAGTAAAAGTCAATTTAAAACCTCTATGGTCATTTGAAATGTTCGAAGAAGTGAATAACTCCATTTGTAGGTTTTTTCAAAAAAATTTAATAATTATCTTTATTATTATTTTTTTTTCTTGTACATTTATCTTTGTATTTTTGTGTATCTTAGTGCAATAGCTATTCTATCTCTTTACTTTCACAATTTATTTTTCAATTCATCGAAACATAAATATAAAAATAAATTTTTTGATGTTTCTCAAGCACGATTTTAATTGTTTTTGTCCCTTCATTATTTCCAAATTCATTCGAAATACGCTATACACAATCAAATACGAACCAACATCTACTCAATCAAAAATAATAAACTGTACAGTTCCAATTTCAGCGCCGACTCCGCAACAGCGACGAATTTCGCCAATCACGCTTCGTTACTTAACAACATAGTAGACGACGATGAGAGAAAACCGTGAACACGAAATCGTTAAAAATATCAAAGCCGAGTGAAATTTATTGTCCAACACAAGCGGAAACAAAATACGAAGTTGTCTTTCGTTCGCGGCCTCCGTTCTTTCCTCATTCACCACGAAGGCGCGTTTAAAAATCGCGCATCGTTTTCCAACCTTCTAGCAAATTAGGTAAATTTATTTTTCGAAAGAGAAAAATTTCCTGCACGGTGGAACATCCCTCTATGCACACAAACCAGCGAGTGAAAAATTTCCACCATCGTTTACCAACCGCGAGAGTGGTACTAGGGGTACCAGGAACGTGATCATATATCGCATCTTCTTGGTCGATTAGAATGCGACTGGAGTACACGAGTTTATCGTATTCTACACACGACCATAGACAACCGAAAGCGTATCGCGATATCCTAAATTCGGAAATATAGTCTCACAAATAGAGGAACGTGTGAGAAGATGCGACACGGTTAGAATTACCTAAAGAGGTACATTTGAATAAATCGCCGTTATAAACCGCTAATTACCGGTAAATAAGAAATTACAAACGAGGCTGGAAAATGTATAAACGTTGAATGGCTCGAGGGCGAAATCTAAATTTAACGTCGGACCGAGTTTACCAAATTATTTTCTAATTCTTATTTATTACTCGAAGCTGGTACCTCGTTGGATACAAACGGTGTAAAATATCACCCTCGTTCGTACACCGAAGCCGCCAGTTTTTCGGTTAACTTAAAGATGTTTTCTTATAATTGCGTTAAAGTCCAGATGGAGGGGATGACCGTATCCCTGGACGTGAAACCGCGCTAATAATATATCTTGTGGCTTTTCGGGGCCGATTCCGTTAATGAAATCGGCCTTGGAAGTTATCATCTGTTGGAGTTTTTTCGCTACGGTCAGCCTTATCGAGCGAGATCTGGCTTTCGTATTGCACACGCGGCCAAATCTGCCAAACGAAATTATCTAGACGGGTGCGAAAGCGAGCTACGTTTATTCCAAGGGGTGCGAAATTCGTACCACCCTTTGCTTCGGCGTATAATTAAATTTCCCCGCTAGCACCGACCCGGCCACCATTTCGGTAATGTATTTTTAAATGTTTTCTTCTTATCAATTATTACGGTAAGATTTCCTAGGTATACGTTTAATCGCCCTCGCCCGCCTTATTCCAGGCCATTATTGCGATATTAACGATAGCGATCTTCGAGCTTTAAGGAATACGTAGCTCGTACGTGGGGCACTGAGTACCGATTTGGGCGAAAAATTATTCAATTAACTTTTCGCTGCCAAGGTAGCGGGGTGATGGAGTCAGCGCAGCGAGCGAGTTAATGTTTCGTGTATTAAGAACGGAGTTATCAGATTTAAATTACATATTTCGTCGCAGCTACCGAACTCGAGCTGGTAAAACGTTTCGACGAGTACATTCGCGTATACCTTACGGGCGTTATTTCCGGTATTGTACGCCATTTTAGCATTTCCAATTGATTTATCATACACGAATCGTTTAGCTCGTTTTGTACACTCGATCGTATTCTCTATACGTGTACCGAAGCTATGATTGCCTTTTAAAGTATATTCGCGCTAGGTACCGTTAAACGCGACCGAGTTGTAAATTACCAACGTTCGAGATGAGCTTGCAATTCGCCTTTACATCCGTCTTCCAAATGGTGCACTGAACTAAAACCAGTCGCGAGTAATCGGATACTCGGTCGCGGACATCGATCGTTAATATTTCGCCCAAATAATCCTTATTAGCGATCTGGTCGTGCCAAAAAAAATTCCATCCGTTTTATCGATACACTGATAGTGGTCGTGAGGCGATAATACACGTTAGCGTTACACCGACGCGACGTGCCTATATTGTGTAAATGATTAATCGTATAAACCTTCGCGACGATTATTCGCCGGCTAATTTTTTTATATCTCGATTAACGTTACATCGCGATACGCTTTATTAATACCTACATTTTATCGACTTAAACTCGTTTCCATCCATCGGTCGCACCGTTCTTTGTAAATTTGCCAAAAAATACCGCGTCGAGGATACGGTGTGCTATATGTATCGCAATCATTCTCAAAACCATAGACAGAAGATAATTTTTAGCTAATTTTTCAATTAATAAAGATAGCCATCAGAGTTTATTTGATTTGGAAAGGAGATGAGCGGGGAGGGAGAGTCTTAATATTTCATCGTTTCGGGTCATGTGTAAATGATTAATCTATAACCTACGTCCATCATTGTAAAACACATTACATAATATAGGTCCATGAGGTTTTTTCTTCGCTGGTAACACTGATGGGTTTGGATGAAAATCGCTGAAATTTTAACCGATGGATTATCACGTAAATACAAAAAATACGTTTTTTTTTTTTTTTTTTTTTTTTTATTTACCTCGAGATGGCGTTTTATTGAAATTTTGAAAGGAAATGGAGAAGATGCAGTAACAATAAAATTTTTGTTCGTGGTCTCATACGAAGAAGTAAGATGAGGACACCAATATACCAAATTTTAGCTTTCTAAGTGAATTTGAAGGGGAGATAAATTAATAAATATCTTTTTAAGGAGGTTCTGAGTCATGAAGTTTCTTGAATCTTCCATATTTTCTCATCAAATCGACCTAAAAAGGTCCTTTAATAAGCCAAAATTTTATTACATTAAATTTTATCACTTTTTCTTCACATTTAAATGGTTTATCATAAATTTTTATTTCGATTAATTTTATTTCTTCAATTTATAATTATTAACAATAATAATATTTTTTAAATAATTGAATTTCATGAAAAAATTGATATAAATAAAATTTTAATTAAATAAAAATCCACTCTTGTAACCCGAACTAAGTACTGGCGTCAATTTATAAAAAATAAAAAAAATAAATAAAAAATTATTAAATTTAAATTAATAAAAATAAATTAATTAAAAAATATTACATAAATTATACCTTAATACTTATTCAATTGAAAATAAAATTATCTTCGTATTCGCATATGGGATTGATTAAAGAGCAATAATTATGGACTTCTTGATAGTGTTGCCAGCAGGCCCAAGCAGAAGGGAGGGGGAGGTTCCCTCCGGGCCCGAGGTTTTTTTCAGGGCCCACTGAAGGCCTGCGACTTGACGCATCGGCGCTAAAAATATGTTTTTACTTTCACGACTTTTCTTTTTTTTTTTGCTTTCATGACTTTTCCTCCTGTCCTAAATCCGGATTTTCTCAGCAGGGCGCTGATTGCCAAATTTTCAAAAGTAAAAATATCTGCTTCAAAATAAAAAACCAATAGAAACCACGAAGTTTAAAAAATTACTTTAACAAATAACATATAATAAATTCAAATTATTGAAAAAAAAGAAAAAATGTACTTAGGAAAAAAATACAAAGAAACGAAAAAATCACAAAATGACAAAACAAATTGATAAAATCACAAAAAACCATCATCATAAATTCAATCAATTGAGAAAAGCTCATTAAAAGCGCAATAAGCGGTAAAAAAAATGCAAGTAACCTTCATGTGTTTGTGAACCAATCACCTATCGGAAATAAAAATAGAAAAAAAATACGTCAAAAAAATTATGAAAAATACGGTAAAAACTCTGAAATGACTAAAAAATAAAAATAAAAAATGTCAAAGTAGTAAACCTTAAAAGCTAGAATTGCTGATCGTTAAGAGCAGCTAAAATCAGAAATTTATCAAGGTAACATTTTTAATAGGAAATTTAATTTTCTATATATCTCGCAACTATAATTTTTTATCGAAGAGTATGCGAAAAAAATCTTTATCGAAAATTCATAACATTTTCATTTATCATTTATCAATAACCCAAATCGAACGAAATTAAATTTCTAATTATAACGGTTTCATTTATTTCACTCTCATAAGAGCTATTCTCAAAAGTATAATTTATTTCACCCCCCGATCCCCTCCTATCTCTTGTTAACCGATCTATAAACTCGACTCAACGCATTTCCTAGCCAATACATCGCGAAACCACTTCCCAACTGCTTCTTCAACTCGCGCAATCCATCATCCGAACGAACCGGTTACGCGCGTAATTAAAAATACATATCAACAGCCACCAAACCATTTAATTCCAGTTCCTCGGTTCGCGCGCCTCTCGACATTCGACACTCATTAATGAACTTGTTCGCCAGTCCACCGAGGGTCATTTGGTATTCCATTCCGGTACGCTTTTGGTACTGTCCGATAAATTCGAGTCGGCGTCATTTAACCGGTTTAAACGGGCCGACTGAAAGTACCGAATCGCTCGAGTTTAAATGATCGATTTTTTTATCACCGACATCTTTGTCTCCGGGTTTAATAATTGAAATTCCGTCGTGAAATGTTTTCATAAATCGTGTATCGCCAAATTAATCATTTTTTATAACCTCTCGTTCGTCCAAAGAACAACCCAGCTCGACGAATAACGAGTAACGTTCAATCGCTTATTTATCGCCGTTCGCCGATATTATCTAACGTGTAATTCGAAATAATCTTCGATATAAAATCTATTACGCAATTGTAAAGTATCTTCGATAGAACTTCGCGCATAATCCGTGGCCTAGAATTTTCGCCGAGTGGTGCTTAAAATATTCACGTCGAATTTATCGTAATTGGTATCTACACGTCTTGACCAGTAATAAATATTCTCCCACTTGACTCGTATTTATTGGTTGATTTTTTTCTAATATCTCATAATATCTAAAAATACATTATCGTCCTTGAATAATCGATGAATTATATAGTTAAAATAATTAAAGCGTTGTAATTTTCGGAGAAAAATTTCTCGCCATCGGACCAATACAAAATTACCATTTTATCCTGCCTTCCGTATTTATTGATAATATTTACAAAGGGAAAAACAAAACATTAAAATTAAAAAAAAATCCCTCAGCCAACTTTACACTCCACACACAATGAACTGGTTCTATTTGAGAAATAATAGAGCGAAAAATTCGTCGTACAAATGCCACACCAAAACAATCTAATAGCACCAGTTTTTTCTCCCTGTTATCGTATAATACTCGAGACAATTAAATTAACTTGGAAGTGATTAAAAACGTATACACAAAACGGTGAGAACATTCTGTGAAAAATCATTCCAAATTAGAACCTTACCTTGTATATAATTGTTCAATTGTACGCGATAACCAGTTCAATTACCACACTTTGGCTCGCCGAGCCATTCATCGTCGGCGTATACCTGTTACGGTGGCTCTGCGGCTCGTATCGCCGTATAATAAAAACCGTATCTAATCTAACCCCACGGACGCGCAGGAATTTTCGATAACCTCGATCTTCGCGGTTATCGTGAAATTCGATTCTTTCTTTCGTCATGTACGATCTAAGTATCGTCATCTAGTACAATCCAACCGCAACATCTCGGTACATTTTTGCATCAGCCTCCTTACACGGTACATTCCACCGATACGACTTCATGTACGCGTAATTATCGTTAACCTGTTAGCAATACACGCTATAGACCCGTGTATCGTCGTTGTGACCCTCCATCATCGATGCTTACGATTGATTCGCTGTTTTCTTCACACGACAGAGAAGTCTTTGTGTCGCGGGAGTTATCAATCATTTTTTTCTACTACCCAGATGCAAGCAGGACGGAAACGGGGGTCTATTATTTTCTATTCGTATCCCTTTTACTCTTAATTCCTCTGCGATCGCTCCAGGGTGATCGTAAATCAGTCTACGACCGGCTCATTATACTCGTAGTATATAGCAGTCCCGAATGATTTGATTCTTCGTGACGGTTTTTTTGTTATCTCGTATTTGTTCTTCGATAAATAAAAATAGAAAAGGGTAGAAAAGGCCCATAAAGAAGGATTGCGAAGAAAAATTTTCCACCAGTTTTCTACGTTTGACACCTTTTTGTCGATACAGCGACGTCTTGCTTTTGGAATAGTGTCAAAAATGTGACATCTTTATATTTGTTTACGACTCTAGTTCCGTCATCCGTTGGTGAAGTCGGAAAATAAATTCGATACAGTTTTAACGTTTCGATGGTACAGAGTTATGGAACTGAAATAACTTTATGGTTTGTTTAGTTCTTTGAATGGTGTCCTCGTCTCGGTTCGCTATATCGTACGTCTGTACCTATGGGCTATATAATATGCGTGACCGAATTACTCAACATTACCCTCATCCGGTTTGATGTGCTTTTTCGCTCTTTTTTTTTGTAAGGCTACGGCTACATCTAAAACAGCGGCATGTTACGAAAGCATTGAATGCATAAACATGATAATTTGTATTTATGATGTAAGAGCCAAAAAGAACAAAACTTCGTCTTTTTTATTTATTTAATCTAATGTATCATTACATTGAGGGTGGGGAAAGTAAGAATTAGCAATTCTCTATTCTCCCTTTTGAATTTTTTAGCCGAGTTTTCAACTAAAAAATGACAGCTATTACAGCCTACCTGATTTGGGAAGGGAGGGTCGGGGAGGGTGGGGTCTTTAAATCATTGCGTTTCAGACCATTTGTAATCATCTGGCAAATGTTCAACTTTTTGATGTATATATATTTTTCCCCCACGCGTAGCGCCGGCGGGTATTTATGAAATTTGCTCAAAACTTGGTGAAAGACTCTTCTTAGAAATCCAACAAAACTACTTTTTTGTTTTTCCGAAAAAATTCAAAATGGCGAATCACTCAAATTTTAAGTGAGGCTGGAGAAGGAGCAGATAGCTCAACATTTTTGTTCTTGATCTCATATAAAAGAGTGAGTCACAGACACAAACATATCCAAATTTCAACTTCTTGAGTGTATTTTGAGGGGAGTTAGAGGAAAAAACGACTTTTTGAGGAAGTTTTGAGTCATGAAATTTCTCAAATCTTCCATATCTCTTTACCAAATTAACTTAGAAAGTTCAAACTTTTTGTGTGGAGTTGGTTGGTGACCAGAATATGATCACGTGAATTTGGATCAAAATGAATCCAAAATGGCGAATCATCAAAATTTGAGTAAAGCTTGAGGAGCCTTAATTTGGTAAAAATGTAATTAATATGAATTCGTATGATTATTGGAGATAAGATATATACTATATCCCCAATTCATCTCCATACATGATGTTAGGAGGGGAGAGGGAGGGGTTATCGAGCTTAAAATGTGGTGGGGGTACATGAGAGGTCCAAAATTTTTTATTACTATACCATATGATAAAATGAGCCTAAGTGACTAACTTATTCTGATTTTAGCTTCTCAAGTGAATTTGGATGGGAGTTAGAGCTGAAAACGGCTTTTGGAGGGAAAATTGCAGCAGGAAATTTCATGAATCATCCATATCTCATCACCAAATCGGCCTAGAAAGGTCAAACTTCGTGTGTAGGATTAGTTAGTAACCAGAATATGAGCTCCTCAATTTGAATTAAAATGGATCCAAAATGGCGGATCATCAAGATTTTAAGATAATTTGAGAATCCTCAAATAGTTATAATTTGATAAGTACATATGTGTTCATATCATTATTTCATGGCAAGAAATACTACGCTTGTTCCAAATTCAACTTCTCAAGTGGTTTTGGAAGGGATAGTGTAGGGGTTTTCAGACTTGGTATTGAATGTGGCCTGTAGTCATGAAGGATTTAGCAACGTTATTACCAAACCAGAACAAGCTCCAGTTAAAAATTCAGCTCCAGTAATGCGGTATGGCTGCTTACGTTTTTATCATTCTTAAATTCAATGAAAAATTTGATTCCATACAACAAATACTCATATAGTTAGTCTTTTCGACCCAAGTAACAACATTACTCATACTTATGCTTGTTTTTTCGACAGGGTTCAGTTTTCTTGATTTTTTTTCTTCTAAAGAATGTTAAATAGCTATACATTATTTCCTTATTTTAATAATGAAAATTTTATTACATAAAATTGTAAAAATGAAATTTGTTATATTTTTATTACAATGTTCTGATTGAAAAAAAAATAAAACAAAATATAATGAAATAAAATGGCTAGTATTTTAATATGTTTTTGATAACCCTTTTACTTCTCTTCTTTTTCTGTCGCGTTGTAGTGGTGAGTTATATCGAAACTGTAATTCTCAAATCTTATTTATAGCTGGGTAAGTAATAACACCTATACTACCCTATTATAATAATTATCTCGGCCAAAAAGACCAAAATATGAATTTCGGTCAAAACGACCAAGATATGGGTAAGGCGATAACTTGGTCAAAAAACCAGCATTTGAGTAACAGCGAAATTCGGGTCAAAAAGGATAATGTGTGAGTAATGGCGGGTTAAATAGAAATTTAAAAAAAAAATTAAATGAAAATTTTGAAAAAATTAATGTAACAAAAAATATATTTTGCCAATTTTAACGACTTCATAAATATTTACATATGTATCAACGTTACCTATGAATTATTATAACCTGTCCTTCATATTCTTCAATATTTTTAAAAACATTTCCAAATTTCTCGATGGGTATTTGTTAAGAATCAAGAAAATGGTTATCGTGCAATATGAAGAAAAAAGATGAAAAACAAATTTTTAAAAGTACTTTCGTCGAAATAAAAATAAATAAAAACGATATCACGACTTAGGTTTGATAGAAGATGGCCACGAATACGAAAATTTGTAGCGAAAGCGTCGAGGGTCTATTTTATTTTCTAATAGGGTTAGCATTCCCACCAAATTAACGAAACATTCTTTGATACGAGTACGTGGGATGAAAGGAGGTATGCCAAATCATCAAGTCTTTCGTTCTTTTAATATCTGCAATTCCTGAGATTTTTCGGCATCTAGAAGACCGTGATTCGACGTTTAATAAAAAAAAGACCTTGAACGCGCGATTGTGTGGAAGCGAATTTCACGATATTTGAATTTCGTAATGGTACAGCGTGAGAAATGGTGGTGAAGCCGAACGCATACACGTAACACGGAAGCCGAGTATATGGATATAAGTAAAATATCAAAGTACCCCTTACCGAGTATCGGTGGTTTTTCGGGGCGCTCATTTAATAGGTCCATTATTAAAAGGCTTATAAAGGCGCGCCAAAGAGAAGTAGGTATATAAGAAAACAGGTCATGCGAATAATTACAATTTACAAAATACTCCTTTTGCCGGGGGTTTTCTTTTGAGTGGTGGCTTTTAAAGTTATTCGTTATATAATAAATTATACGGCGTAGTCGAACACGCTTGATCGGATAGCGGCAATTTATGGACCGGTAGTTTTCTCAGTCAACGGGTTAATTTTGATCGATATTAAAAATACGAGGACTCGATGCGGTACGGCGGAGTGGAAATGCATTAATTAAAGCACGTTCGCCGGAGAATATCTTTCTCTCGAGGGAAACGCTGCGAACGAATTTCGCTATGTAGTTTAATCGGGCCCGAAAGAGAATGTTTCAATATAGCAAATCGAATTATCGTAGATAACGCTTACGAGGCTCGTACGCGGTAGAATATTCATGACTAATTTGCGAAAACCGCGAAGTAAATAAAGAAGGTTATTTTTACCCGCTCTTTCCGGCAAATGAGAACAAAGACGTAGGATGTGTACCAGCTCTTAGCTCAGGTACAATGAATTTACGAAGGAAGTTTTGCGAGTTGTCGTTTATCTTATAATTTGGCCTTACTTAAAGGCTTTAGGATGTAATTTACGTTCGTCGCGACGCTACGATTGCGAATTTGGAGATTAACATAAATTCGACTCGTCGTTTCGCCATCTTACCAGCAGTTGATAATTGGCTAAGGCAAGTCGCGTTTATTATTTCTCAATTAGCCAGGCACCCGAGTACGCAACCCGGATTAAAGTTTCGACCAAGTACCTGTTTGAAATGAAGTGATAGGAGGAAGGCAGCAAAGGGGTATGAAAAAGAGGTCACAAAAACCCAGCTTTACCAAGGATGCAATACAATATAAAGAAAACACTACAGGTTGGCTTCGAATCTTACGTTTGTAAATTGACTATGTTCAGCATTGAAGGGGCTTAATAGGAATTTGTTTTTATGATCAATTATTATCGTAAAATGAAACCTCCCTCCCCCTTATGAGAAATAAATTTAAAAAATCTCTGAAAAATTAATCTACGCATTTATCGTTCAAAAACGAAAAAAATGTCCTAATACAAAAAAAAATTTAAAACGAACCAAAAAAAAAAAAAAAAAGGAAAAAATAGAAAAATCAAAAATGAGGCGCTTACTATTCAAAAAGCGAAAAAAAATTCATAATACAGGCACATAAAAAAATAAATAAATAAATAAATAAAATAAAATAATAATAATAATAATAATAATAATAATAAAAACTTGAAACATTAATACAGGGATATACCGAGCAATAAAGAAGAAATAACCAAAATACGAAAAGAAAAAAAACCAAGTTATAAAAAATAAAAATAAAAACGAAAAAAAAATAAAAATAAAAATAATAATAATAATAATAATAATAATAATAATAATAATAGCTCTCATGTCCTTCAGAAATTCGACTAAAAAACTGAACAATAAATTCAGCATCTATTACTTGAAAAAGAAAAAAATTATTAAAATATCGAAAAAATCTCTATAAGTCAATAAAAAAAGATTTAGAAAAAAATTAAAAACACAAAAAAAGCACACTGGAAAATCAATGTAACTACTGATCAAAAAACGAAAAAAATCTCTCAAAAAATCTCTAAAAAATTAAAAACAAAAACAAAAAACTTTTATTTAGAATTATGGAAAATGAAACAATACTGTTAAAAGTTTCTGTTTCTTCTTTTCTTTCAAAAACTACTTTCAAAGAAATGTACCTTTAGTAATGTCCTGATAAATGTTTCACACATCCTTACTGATTGCCTTGTCTGTCAACTCCTCCGATCGAAATATCTCAACTCTAATGCATTAAAGGACATCAGATGACCAAGCACAGGTTGATAGATTATTTTACATTCATAATGTCCACGGGATTAATAGGTAAAATTTAAGTTGCTTTCGTGCCTCTAACCCTTGTTGCTGTACATACGTACATGGCAAGTAAAAAAAATAAAAATTTTTTATCTTAAAACTCTGCACCCAAAGCCATCACAGCTTTCATGCTACATAGCCTGTGCCTAAATCCGGACACACTTCGAGTAGCATTATTTTAATTTCATTTAGTGACAATGTCTGGGTATTCTCAAGTGTGAAGAACTTCCTCCAAAATTTCAACATCTATTGGATATCAGTTCAGCAGGTAATTACCATCATTATTTTTTGAACTGATTTTCAATCTTTTCCAATAGGAATTATGTTAAATTTACAATTCAAAAAATTGATTAGTGCCTCAAGCTAAAGAAAAAATTCGACAACGAAAGAAATGAGCTGACCACCCTAACTTGTCGCAGGTATAATAGCAAACTGCCAATTATTCTGTGATCTCTATATTGATATTTTACAAAACTTCATACTTGAATTTTCAGAAGCAGTCGTTAGTCTCCATATCGAAAAAATCTGGTTTCTCGCTCTTTCGAAACCTCTACACCTATACCTCAAATACCACCGATAAAATGGCAACAATGTGAACTATGTATTCATTAAAGAAAATAAAATAAAAAATAAAGAAACTCAGTATTCATCTAAGATGCACAAAACACTATAAAGAACTCCGTAATCCGAAATTCCTCACTTTTCACAACTCTCACCATATGATATCGCGCCCATTGGGATCTTAGCCATTGAAATCATCGCACACATAATGAAGCAGTATCCGGTGCTATTTAAATATTTCGACGACCATTCGTACGAGTTGTTTTCTTCGATAGAAGAGCGAAAAAAAGCATTGTTCAAGTGTATTGTACTCGAATGTTGTTTTACTCCATCTACTACGTACGTTTACCTTTAATAATAGGTAAAGCGCGCGTTCCGCAGCTATTTAACCGGCGAACCAGGCTTAATGAACGATTTAGCGACGAACGAGCGAGGAGTGAATGGGAAAAAGGTGTCATTGAAAACGTTCGCTTACATGTGACAGGTGCGAGACATCGGTTTAATGGGCACTTTGCCTGCGCGTTTATTTAAACGCGAATTTTTAGCCCTAGCTGTATCGGGTCTTTTATGAAATTCACCTTAGCTAAGACAAAACAACCTTCCATATGTCACGTACGGGTACACCGAACGGATCAGCCAGCCAAAGGAGAAAAAAAGCTGGGAAAAAAATCAGTTCACTCGATACAATCGATGTTACGAGGCGTGTCAAGTCATTTGCATTTTGGCACGTTTCTTAACATCGTCGTCGATTTCCCGACCTATCAATCATTGCGGATCGCGTATCCATCAACGTGGTCGCTAAACGTAGTTTCGAACGACATTAATTTCGCATCGACGCCGACGCTTCGTCGCTTCCCATATACGTGAAAATCTGGTCGCGGTGGCATCTCATTATCGTCGCAATTACCGCGTAACTTGAATTTCGTTCGATATTTCCATCACGTACGTTCCACTACATTCTGCTAGTAGTTGAAATATATCGTGGGTCGACGACGATCCGATACGTTTTTCTCGAAACTCCGACACCGTAACAAAAAACGTCCTTCTCGGAGATTTTTCTCTCGTATTCTCTTTACATAACTGCGTTCGCGTAATTAGCCGGACTCGCGAACCCACCTGATGTTCTCGTATTTACACTCGACGTGTAAACCTACCTGCGACCATATCGTTTTACCATTCGGTATAGGCATAGCACGTCACCGTGCGTTGTTTTAACATTTCACACCAAGGCTGAAGCCACGCTTCGATAACCAGTTTATCCTCGTTGCTCAATTCGATAATACATATTTATTACTTTTGTACATTATATCTACATTGTACGGTGCAAACGTCGCGCAACCGCACACGTATAACTTTGACCCCTTTCTAACAATAAAGACCAAATATCAAATAATAAAAAATATCGCCAACTGGTTAAATACAAAAGTCACTTCCCTATTTCATTTCATCCACACGATGTACCAATAAATCACGCCCGTACACCTTTTCAAAATTTCAACTACCAAGCCAATAAATCTGCTTCGTAACAAAATCAAGAATCGTACTCCATCACCCATTACCCCTCCTAAATACAATCGTCGTAATTCGCCGATTCGATTTTATCACGCGTAGAAATTTCCTCATTCTAGTTACGCATCAGCTTCTATTTCAATACCATACTATCGTGATTTACGACCAAATCATTCGCGTATACGCTAGTCTAGCGTCTCTACATACGTTTATACACGAAATACCTGAGCTATACGCGTCGGTATGCGATAACACCGCGGGAGACTCCCGCTTGTTAGAAAAAACACCGAAGTAGAATACAATCGTTATGGAATACGTTTATCGATAATTATAACCGAAGTAACAACGCCACTATCGTGGCTATATCGTTAAAGGTTCGAGCAACAGACATACGAATATTTTTGTCAATCAATCCACCATTAAAAGGAATCAATAAATAACACGTGACCCTCGTCCGCGGGTACCGTGAAATAACAATTTTTAAACTAGTTTTTTCAGTCTCGTTCGTTTCGAACGAAATAAATAGAAATAGATTAATGATCGATTTATAGTGGGATAACTTACGGTGGTAAAATTTTGATCGACGAGAATTAATCGACTATGTTCGTGATTCCATTTAAATGCTTCGCAGTTCCCTTGAAACTTATCTTTTTTCACTTCTAGATATCGTATCGATGAAATTGCTCAAATAAGAATGGCAGAGGGACGAAGGAGAAGGTGAAACAGTATTTTTGGTAGTAATTTGTGAAAATTAAGTTTTCTAGATATTATACTGAAGAAATTTAGAGATGAAGAGAGCTTTTCCTGCAGAAATGAGTGACACGATTATACCTTCTACACCTCCTACCCCTCCTTAAAAATTGAAGTGCTAGAAAGTATAGTTTTAATTTTTTTTTTAAATTTTTTCCTCATATTCTTTTAAGTTGGAGAAAGACAAAAAATAATAAATAAATAAAAATATTTTTTTTATATATCATAACCAATGAGTTCAATACCTTAGAAGAATTATCTACGTAATTGGGTTATATTATAAAAATAAAATCATAGATAAGAATCTTGGGAAAATATCAAGTAGAGCCTCATATATATTATAGAGGCATATATTTTCTTTCAATTGAAATTTTTATGCAACATTGAACCAGATTTTATTTATGTTTTTTTTATTTCTTTTTGTTTCTTGATAATTTTGTTGACCATTTTCATTATTTATTATCCAAAGGAGTAATTTTTTCTATTTTTTTTTTCAATAATTATTTTTTGATTTCCATTACCAAAAAATTTGATATTAAATAATAATTTATTAAAATTAATTTTTTTTATCTATTAATTCAACACATTTAGATGAAGCCTACTACTTCTCGTTTGGTTTTAATAGCTTCTGAAATACCTTCAACAATAGTATGTCAGAAAAATATTAACCCTTATGATGATGCAAGTGAGCACGGTATATTTAAAATTTAAAAAAAACTTTTATCAACTTTTGAAAATTTCTTCCTGTCCCCCCCCCTCCCCATCAAAATAATAATTGTGTACAGGTAATTTGATTTCTCTCTTCGATCAATGTTTACACTTCACAATTCAAAGAACTTGGTGCAACTATACCATGTGTTCAAGTGATTTGGCTACATCAGCGCAAAAATCTGAGTTTGTTGATAACATAATACGAGGTAAACTGCTATTTTTAAAGCAGAAATTATTTTTAAACTTACTTTAATGAATTTTAAGGCTGATAAATTCATTTCAACTGCATTATAATTTCTTTGCATTTGAAAAAATCAATTTTCAATAACTGGAAAAGAGATTTTTTCGTTGATTGTACCCGAAACATTTGGACGCACGGTATATGTGAGTGTGGAGAGACTGGGACTACCACGAAGTTAGTAGGTAATTAGAAAGTGTTACATAATATAATTATGAAGCACATTAAACGCATTTTACTCGCATGAAAATATTTATACTTATGTAGGAAGGTATTATTAGGGTAAAGAGAGGGGGTTGAGACCTCCTCAGAGTCATCATTGGGTTGGTATGTAGTCACAAGTCGACATATACATATTTTTAATTCATGTATACAATATATAATTTCCAATAGTATAAATGAATTAAGTGTAATAGAGCACCTAAACTACCCAATTTCAATCACTCCCAACTCCCCAATGATGGTTCCGAGCAAAAAAAATTGCATATGAAAGTTGTAGGAAATTTGGTGTAAAATAAAATTTCATTAAGCTATTTTTGCCTTAAAATCAAACCCTGAGGAGATATAGCGAAAATACTACTATTTGGGTATTCCAACTTACCTCCACCAAGGAAGGGGACTTTTAGGTGATTAGTGGAGCCGGTTTTTACATATTTATGAGAAAAATATTTGTTTGAAAATTTTCTTATAAACGTTTCTTATACGGTCTACATTTACTGGACTATTTAGAAGACACTGAAAATTAAAATTAAGGGCTGGTTTAACTCTCAGTCTCAAAAGCTTAAATCAAGCTTATGCTAGACATTGAATGCGTGAATCATAAATTATTAATTTTTTGTTAGAAATAGGTAAAATTAAACGCAGAAATTTCTTTCCTTAAATTTTTCTACCCTTGAAAGAATAAAATATACACGCGGGACATGAGACTTTTCAAATGACTCAAACATAACTTTTTGGAATTAAATACGCAGTCCTATCAATTTACGAAAAAAAAAAAAAAAAAAAACAGTTGAAATTGTGGCAATCCATATACTCTCCCCTTTAAAAATGTTTTCCAATCGATGAAAACAAGATCAATAATTTTTTTTTTCGGTCTGAGGAAAATATGAAAACTATCATTATCTGAATGCAATAAAAAAATATCGTAACACAAAATTAAATTTTTTAATAATTTTTTTGAAGAAAAAAAAGTTGCTGCCCTTCTTTAGCAAATTTACAAAGACCTTCTACAGGAAAAAAATTGTTCGAATTTTTCTTTAAATTTTAAACTGACAAATATTGAAAAGAAAATTTTTTTCTGATTCTATTTTCTCATCACTCATCATTTCACGAAGCATTTTCAATTTTCATTTTTTTCAACTTATTATTTTCTTTCAGTTACCAACTTCAGTAATTTCTTTGCAATAATAATGTCTAAATATAAAGACAAAAATATAAACATCTCCATGAGAATGAAACGTACTTATTAGCACGAATAGCGCAACACAATGGAGCCAAAGTACATAAAAAATTAAACATCAGCAAATAAAAGAAAACCTTAAGGGCTTCTCGAAAATTAATTTATAATTTTCATTCATTACACTGAATTTCATTCCTTATTGTTAAGAGTAAGTGAACGTAATGAGAAAAAATATAAATCATTTTCAAATAAACTGTTTTTTACGAGTCTTAAAATCAGTCAAGTTTTAAAATAGCAACTTAAACTTGAACAGATGAAAAATTCAAATTACAATTAGGAAAATATTAAAACCATACTACGACATATAGCCAACAAATTCATATCTTCCAAGTTTTCTAACTTCATTATTAGTGAGAATTTCAAACACTCATAACTTTCGTCTTACAATTTGTGCACAAAAAAAAATCAATTCGATACTAAAATCCCAACGAAACACCTCTCCGTGACGAGTTTCGTTTGCTTTAAATCGATTCATTCGCTTTAAGCGTCTCCCCTTCATCAAAAACCCAGACCGGATATTTCCTTAAAAGCGAATGAATCGAGAAATCATCTCGGCGAAACATACCCGATAACAATAGGTATTTTCGTATCCAAGCTCGAATAAACTCAGCTACGCTTTCCGAGCTGATTACAGGCACGGTATAGAAAAATCCTCAATACCAACGCTATTTACAGCAACGCGAAGGCCCGCTGCGTACGAGTATTTCCGTAATAAAACTCTTTTTTTCCTTCCAAATACCGAACATCTCTACGCGAATAATTCACTCGACGAAGAAATTCAAAACCTTACGTGCCACGGCGCGAATTCTCTCGACGAGATTACCAAGACAGCAGCCAAGAATCGGCGAACTTTTTAAACGAAAATTATACATTATTCATGGATAGTGATTAACACAAAGCAGCGGCAACTGGAGAGGGTGGGCGGCGGTCAAAAGAGAGAAAAAAAGATGGAGAAACTTTTAAGTACCATTAGAAAAGTCATTAACGGTAGGGTTCCTTAAGTAGTTTCATTAAAAAGCCAAGAACGGAGGAATTTTCGATGATACTAGATATCGTCGCGCAGCTTCCATAACACACGTCTCACATATACCGGGGTATTAATAAATGTCGCCCGACGAATGAAATATTTATGATATAAATTATCATCATTTTGTCCATAGCTGGCGCGCTTTTCGAGGTACTTATATTTATCGAGCTTTACGCGAGCAAAAAAATAGTCTCATTTTTTTAACACGTTGTATTCGTGGCTCCCGTCCGCCGTACCTTAATGGCGCGCGTTAACTCATTCGTGGCTTATTTTCTTTCTCGTAAATCACTCGTCGATCGGAAATATACGATGGAATGCGTCCCGTGCTCTGATAAGATTCGAAGAACCAACGAACTAAAAAGTTGATATTTTTTATACCTATGACTAAAGATAAATGATAAGTGACCGAAAGATGTCTCTTTATAGCACCAATTACGTTATCAATGATGAGAATTTTCCAATGATTAGTGATGTTTCGCTAGTTTACTCACTATATTCGCCAAATAGTCCCGCAAAATTTTTGAAAAAGTCATGACATTTATAAACATTTCCAATCCCACATAAAAATTACAAAATATTGCATGCAACCCTACCATAAATTGTAACTAGATCTGGGATAGTAGGTCTTGAGTCTTTCAAAGCAATGATGCGAGAGTAAATGATTCTTTTGTTCATTGTTATAACGTTCTTAACAAAGAAAAGGTTAGTGTTGGTTGCGAGTAGATCTGGGTTAGTATCTCTTGAGTCTTTTAAATAGTGATGCGAGAACAAAGAATTCTTTTGTTCAAGGTTATTGTGTTTTTAACAAAAGAAAAGTTCATGTTAGTTGCGAATAGATCTGGGATAGTATTTCTTGAGTCTTTCAAAGCAGTAATACGAGAACAAATGATTTTTTTGTTCAAGGTTATTGGGTTCTTTACAAAAGAAAAGTTCATGTTAGTTGCGAATAGATCTGGGATAGTATCTCTTGAGTCTTTCAAAGCAGATTAATTTATTATAAAATTTTTCTCAAAATTTATTCAAGTTTTCAGAATTTTCTTTCCATTTTGAATAATTATATTCGAGTTTTTCAAACATTTTTTTCATTAAAAAAATCTTTCCTATTTTGGTTGCTTTTGAACTTATAATTTTATTCATTTTTAGACATTTCTAATATTCAACTTTTTTTCAGTTTTTGTAAATTTCATTAGGTATTTTTTGAATATTTTTAAATTTTTTGGTAAGGATAAAAAGTCAACAGTCTTTTGAAACACTTTCCCCCATTTCGTAAAAATGTGAAATGAAAGCTGATTTACATTGAAAAAAAAAAAAAAAAATTGTCCAAACAATAATTACTTTTCGTTTTTAATTTGGTGAGAACTCGACAATAGATAAGCACCTGCATTTTCACACAAACTTATTACTGGCCAATTTGCTCCCGATTAAAATTACTTCCCCACATACTCTCCTTCCAATTTTAAGATCGATCAAACAATAATTATTTTTCGGCTTTTTTTGGGAGCTTGCCAATATATAAGCACCTGTATCTTCATAAGAAGTCATTACTGGCCAATTTGCTCCTGATTAAAATTTACCTTCTTACATATAATCGATCAAATTTTAGTTTCATTCCGTTACTTATTTATTACGGGAGTAGTGTCAAGGTACATATTTTTCAAATGCGAAAAAAAGCTCTCACATAATATAGCTGACATCTCAACACCAAGGTAGTTCGCCCCCCTGAAAAAAACTACAAATTCCACTTCCCATAATTACTACATTAATCGATTTTAAAATGTATTATCAATCTACACTGGGCTAATTAATCATCGCCAAATGGTATTCCATATTTCAACAATACGCTCATGCTGCTGGTCGTGCCTTCCAGCAAATATCTCGTTTCGGGGTGATGTTTATTCTCAAGTAGCTCCTACACCTATTGTTGAACTTTTGTCACGAAATAAAAAAACCAGACTATACATGATTTCCTTCGCTCGTACTACAATATAACCGTGCTCGAAGGCGGTCGCCGGTCGCACCGAGAACATTTATCGTGTGTTTTAGCCTACACAAACAAGTCCACCGTAATAATAATAACGTAATAAAATGCAACACGATAAAATGTATTCCGCTCGTCGTTTCTAAACACGGCACGCCGTTTGAATACAATTCAAATTCAACCGTATACATAATGTATTCGTGAATTCACCCAGAGACTTTCCGACGACTCGCTAATGTTTTAATTTCCATCCGAGAGTATACGCAGCTAATATCATTAAAGGATCGAATCTTTCGTCGCCTTTGGAAATAATATTACGTGTAAAAAATAATTACCTTTCGAGATGCTTTTTCAATTATACTTCTAGCAAAATATTATAAAAAAGGAACTTTACGAATCAATAATAATCGTAAGTTCAAGGGAAAAATAAAAAATAAAAATACAAGTAAGCAATTGCTGACTTCAAATTGAATAATTTGAAAATAAATCAGATTACTATTTGATATGAATATACATGTTACATGTTTTTTTTTTAATAAAAAAAATATGACTTTCAAATTGTAAGGCAGATAAAGAGAACTTGATGTGTTGGCTTACATGTACCACATTCATGCACTTTTTCATCCATTTTTTTTTTTTTTTTTTTTTTTCAAGAAATAAACTTTTGAATTAGACTTTCACTTTTTAGATGCATTTTTCATTTGAATATATATTCGTGAATCCATTCAAACACTTTCTGAAAACTTTCTTATCTTTTAAATTCCATGTCAGACCGTCAGAGTAAGTACACACCGTAAGTACCATGAAAAGATCAAATCTCTCATTGCCTTTGAAAGAAATAGGTACTTCGCATCGAAAATAATTACATCCTCGAGTACTTTTTCAATTACACATCTCACAGGACACCGAAAAAAAAGGGCAACTTCTTTAAACAAATAATAAAAAATACTTTTGATCTTGTTCCACTAAGCACGTTTTCCGCAACAGCAAGCGCATTACACCGACAATTTCATACGATGTACGTTTCGATTTGCGACAACGTAAAATCATCCACAACGTGGAAATTTTCCGTTTACTGATGTAAATAAAAAATTCAATCTACTCGTTCCGTTTTAACAAAATGAAAGCGGAAAAAAAATCGTACTTACGAATAAAAATCCAGCACAATTATGTAAAAAAAACCGACACCCATTGCGTTCAATCATGGAAGATAGCGATTCATGAATCACCATTAAAGAACTTTATCACTGATTTTCGCACCAAAAACACCACAATTCATTTACACTCGACGGAGGATTTTTCCGTCGTTTTACGAAACCCGTAAAAAGCACAGCTTTACAGGCACTATCGGCGCACTATAGAACACCATAAAAACCAAACACCACAGCTATAAAACGCGATAATTCAAACGTAATTAAGAAAGAGAGAAAAAAACGCTACCGAAAATAAAAATAAATCGTCGAAAAGTTCAACTTTTATAATCCACCGAATCGTCAACTTTCTCGTAATTTACGAGTAAATATTAGCTCCGCCGTACGAAAAATCTACCGCTTACTACAGCAAACGAACAACTTGTCTTTGGGCTCTATCGTATCGTCGCGTTCAGTACTAGACCTAAAATGTAAATAAAAACCATACGAGGAGTGGGGAGAAACGTAGTAGCTACGTGTACGGTGGCGCGCTCTTGTAACTAGAACTCAGCTAAATCTCGGTCTTGAGTGTTGCGAATATTGCTCTTTCACCTTTTTATTCTTACTTATTTTAGTCGGATAAAAAGCACGTGCTGCGTTGAGGTTGAGGTAAACATTTTATTTCGCGTCGTAGAATCGATGAAATGGAATGAGAGAATCTGAGAATTATCGAAATCAACGAGCGTTTAGTGTGAATTGAAATTACAAATGGTAGGCTGTTTAATGAACATTTGTGGACGCAACTGTTCTTATTCAAGTTTTTTTTTTCTCTCTGTTTTGAAAAACCATTCGGAGTTTTTTAGTAAATAATTTTTCAAACTTGTAAGTATAGACAACGTTTATTTTACTTTAACTGTTGTTTCTTATCGTTCTCTGCCACGTGTCAAGATCTAAAATCTCTTCAAGTTGGAATATTCCCTCCAAAATAATTTGAGAAGTTTTTTTAAAATTTAGTTTAGGTGAGCCATATTCGAGCTTCGCTAAAACTTGAAGTAAAGAGTGAATGAAAAAATACTTTTGAAAAAGGTATGGATAAAATGCACAGTGAAGTGAGAGGAAATTCTTCTGCCTACAGTTTGAAGTACTGTGGTAACCTCACCCATTATGACTACAGATGAGTCGATTATATTAGTGGTTTTTTTTCAGATAAATCGAACATCCTGAATACGAATATGAAGAAGCGTTTATGGTTGGACTTTACAAGTACTGAGGCACCTCAGGGATTTGTATGTATTTAATGAATGCGCACCCGGTAAACTTGAGATAGGCACCGTTTCTAAATCTAGTACCTTTTCCTCAGTCCTCTATACTAGAACTATCTTTTTTTCTAAAATCCTCAAGGGATCATGAACTGAAATCTCTTCCCAAGTAACTCTAGATACAAAAGCAGAGCTAAACGACCATGACTTCCAAATCCCGATCATTTCATTAGAATTATAGAACACTTTGAAAGTTCAGCTATTTATGCTTCCTGACTACATCTTGGCCACAAGTATACAATATACATTTCAACTAATCAAAGTTACTTGTAATATCCAAGCAGACACGTGTGCAGAGCAAATTCTTGAACTATGCTGGAAAAAGTTGAAAATTCTCCTTGAAGTTCTATTAGGCCATTGTACGCTGAACAAGTACCTCCATATACTAGAAATAGAAACAGATCCGAACTATAGCTGGCACAAAACAGAAAAGGAAATGAAAAATCACGTGATGAGGTGCTATCCCTCCATGAAAAAAGAAAGAAGCAAGTATTCCTCAGGGGCTAAGAGGAAAGAGACTCAAATACTAAATCCTTTCACGTGACTTTTTAATGGCATCAGGGTACAACCATCACGATGTATCGTTGAAGTGATATCATATCATATCAGCTGGGCCCTAGAAAAAGCCTCCCTGACGGATACAATTCAACTTATAATGCTGCATAGTAGTCAATGCATAAGTTAGTGTTTTAATAAAGCCCTTGATTCCAGGTTATAATGAGTTTTGGGGTACAATAGGCTGTTAATAGTCAAAATACAGAGCAAATCTGAATCTGAAATTCATTTAAGCGGAGCTTATTTATTTAAAAGCGAATTTTCAGTTGAAAATTGACAATCAGAGCCGTATCAATCTTAGGTCACCTCACTGAAGAAGCGGAAAATCAAGAGTAACAATATAAAATACTGAAATCGCTGTTATGCTAAGCAGGACCCTTTGGCAGAGGTATAAGAGTCAACTATTTCGAGATGAATTTTCTAAATTTTCAAACGAAAGGGTTATTGATGAAGTAACTTTATACTTAATCTTATTCACTTTGCAAGTTAATAAAAATCATACTTAAATGAAATTCTTCAAAATTTTCGACTTCTGTTCACATCATTATGACACTTATCAACTCTTCATTAGAGTCGAACATATGTTAGTGATAACTGATATTATTAATAAAGTCAAGGCTGGGAAATCTAGGATTGTCCCAAAGGCAATAATAATTTTTGGACGCCCTATTAAATTATTTAAAAATGTAATAAAAATGTTTAAAACAATCGATGAAAATAGAAAAAAAAAAAAAATCTTAATTGAATTATGGAAATGTTTTAAAACTTAAAATTTGGCTCTTATAGTGCTTTCAAGAACCTGAGCCATTCAACCTGTCCCTCCTTCTTTTTTCTTTACCGAGATGTCCATGGTTCCAAGGGCCCCCTTAACCTCCGAAGTTGAAGTGGTTCATTTTTTCAAGGTCTACTTCAAACTAATTTTTCGTTTCGAATTTGAAAGCATAAAAATAAATGAATAAATTCATACTAGTGTGAAAAATAGATCAATTTGTATTTCGCAACATAACACATACGCATTACTAACAAAAAGGGAACCACGTTTCGTCCTTAGAGAATACTCCCTTTTTTTATAATACCACGATATTTTATATTTCACCAATTCTCAACATAACAAGTTACACGAACAAGAAGCAACACAGTCTAGCTTCAGATAACAATCAGCCAGCCATTTAAACAGGGACAGGGGTGCATAATTGTATAATTTAATGAAAACCCGAATAAATAGACATTTTATCGGATATTTTGTCTCGACTATAGTAGCTATACTAAATTATAATTTTTGCTCGCGTTCCGTCAAAAATTATACGTTAGTTGGTGAGCTCGATAACCCGATAACATAAAGCTTCCTTTAAACGTAGGTACAGCATTAACGTTATTCTAAACACTTACATCAACTGGTAATAACTCTCATTTAATATTAAACGTTTTTCGGCTACAAGCGCCGAAAATTCTACGCCTAGTAGACTCCGGTAAATTATAATTTATCCAACTACGCGCATTTAAAATTTCACAGCATACCAAAGAAAGCAAAAGAGGTTAATAACATCTACACCCATCGTACTATCATCGGCATCCAATGAAAATACTCGATGATAAATAAATATTGATTTTATTACTCGGATGAATTTTTATTAGCCTCCAGCTAGCAGATGCTTTCATCGAGGCGCGTAATTAATCATAGCGGCGCGTTCTCGTCTTGAAATCTCAATTCGGGAAATTATTCCGAATGAACAAGTTCAATAAGTCGGTAAGGTGAAAAAGTCTAGAAAGAAATAGCTCCTATCTTATACCGGGCCGGATCATTTAACGAAGCGGTGACTCCATTATCGAAAGCGACACTCAATAAAATAGTATTTATATCGCGATATAGTTTTTACAAAGTCAAACGGTGTGGAAGATTGATAGATTCGGTTGGAAGCTGCGAATAGGCAACGTAAACTGACAAAAGAATTAAGTTCTTTTCTTTAAAATGTTTGCTATGCTGGAAAATTCTGAATAAGGGAGGATTTTATTTTTGATTGCAAGTTTACCTACAACAATGGCATTGTGATTCCGCGCCGTACGGACTTTTAAACATCGGTCTTTCTGTTGACAGTGATTCTCAGCCTTTTTCACCCTCTGTTTTTCCATCGTCCGCTCAAACCTTTCTTATCGTATCGCGTTTCTTTTACACCAGTACCGGTACCTGATCCAAAGTAATCGAAAGGGTTCGAAAGGTCGATTAAACGTTCACGTCGGTGATGAAGTGTTGCTAAGGTGTTATAAAATTTAGACGACAAGTTTACTTTTTATCGAAACCGTAATCCGATTATCTATGACATGTACACATTGTACGCACAATATACAACCAAACGTATTGTGCTGTTCATCTTTTCACTACATACCTATCGTTAAAAAAAAAAATTGCGAACGTAAACAAAATTAATTTTTTTTTTCAGAATAAACTTCTCATTACATTTTCAATACTCAACAAATTTACAAACTGAGAAAAATTTAAGCTACCGTGCCACTTACTAGAACTGAGTTTTTAATTCATACGTTCAGGTACAAACCACGTATTAGTTAATCAACTCCCCTTCCGGTACCTTTAGAAATTTAAATTCAACTATGAAATTATAATTTGAAATCGATACGATACTTGGTCACTACCATTAGAAATAAATAAATAAACAAAGTAGGAAAATGTCTTCTTTCAGCGAAAATAAGAGGGGGTAAGGGTGTTGATTTTGTTGGGAATGCTTGTTACATTGTCGTACAACATACAAAAGTATCATTCAAATCGAGTGTTTTGTGCTAACAAGAAAAATTTCTATTCATTTTCCACTCGAAGTACCTTTCCCCTCCCCCGCCCCCGCTCATACGAATGGAGTCGTTGATACAAAACTTTGGTCAGGAATATTTTTTGATAGTTCCCCCCACCATTCAATTACTGGCTTGAAATTGTTCTAATATAAATTTACCATTCTTATTCATCTATGGCCTATTGAGTTATCCCCAATTTTGGGTAATTTTCAATTCAAAATTAATCCTTAACTAACTTCATTCACAACATTAGGGCTACCCCAGTGTATTCGGTGAGAAATTGGGAAACATTTGAGACATTTTATCATTCAGAACTTTCTCCAAGTCTCTTTTTGCTTTGAATTTTCTTACATAATAATGCTTGAGAAACTAAAGTTGCAATATGTTGATGTTCTTGACTTACTCTATCATTGAAAAATACTATCAAAAATATTAAGACTTGAAAGCCCGTCTAGCCTCTTTTGAAATTCAAATGAACCGCCATTTCGTCTCAAATTGAAAATCTGAAATAAACGATTTCAGACATTCGTATGAACATTCATTCACCAAATTTTTAACGATTTCCATGCACAATATAAACGCATAAATATACAAAAAAAGTTGGATTTTGGCCAGTGAACTGTTAAAAATGATCTGGAAGGTAACGCCATGAGCTCCTTGTCTTCATCTAAAATCAGGTAGACTGCAATAGCTCAGAAATTTTCTTAAAAAATTCCTGGTGCATTTTGAGGAAAGTTAGCAAAAACCTGTTTTTGAGGAAATTGCGTTTTTTGTGTCACTCGCCTTGCGCAGGCGGGTGTATAAAATTCGCTCAAAATTCGGTGAGGAACTCTTCTTGCAAATACGCTAAAATAGTTTTTTTGTTTTTTCGATAAATTTCAAAATGGCGGATCACTCAAATTTTGAGGGGGCTGGAGAAGGGGCAAATAGCTCAAATTTTTCGTTTTTGATTTCATATAAAAGAGTGAGTCACGGATACTAACATATCCAAATTTCAGCTTCTTAAGTGCATATTGAGAGGAGTTAGATCAAAAAACGGCTTTTTGAGGAAGTTTTGAGTCATGAAATTTCTTGAATCTTCCATATCTCCCTACCAAATCAATTTAAAGAGGTCAAATTTTGTGTGTGAGGTTAGTTGGTGACCACAATATGACCTCTTGAATTTGGATCAATATCGATTCAAAATGGCGGATTATCAAAATTTTGAGTAGAGCTTGAGGAGCCTCAAGTTGGTAAAAATGTAATTAATATGAATTCATATGATTATTGGGGGTAAGTTGTATACTATATCCCGAATTCACTTCCATACATGATGTTGGAGGGGGGAAGGCGGGGTTATCAACCTAAAATAGTGGTGGGGGTACAGGAGGGGACTACTCGACAAGAGCAGGTCGAGTTATATTCCTGAAAACTTATCTATTATGATGTGGAGAAAGGTTGTAAGAAACCTTGGGTTCCGAGGTCAAATCCCGCAATATCGTTTCCAGGGTGGGGAGAGGGGCAAATTTTCAATTGATCTATACTTTCATACTTTCATCGCTGATTGCATTGTGAAGTGGCAAAAAAAGACAAAATGTCCAAATTTTACAAAGTTTTAGTTCCCCTTCAAAGCAGGGAAGTTGGTGAGGAGCAAGTGTTTTTCAATCACAATTTTATGCTCTTTTCAATGATGCATTAGCCATTTTAATCTAAAATTTATGAATACATTTTTAATCGACAATTTTTGATTTTTTCGCGAAAAAAATATCGAAAAAATGAGGCTAATACGTTCATACATTTACCATAAATTGACAAAACAAAAAATGAAAATTTTGGTGTTCACAGTTATTAAGATTTCCTTCCCACTTTTATAGTCGCCATCTCGACACAAGTAATGCAAGCATTTTTTTTTTTTTTTTTTTTTTTGAAGAAGTATAGAATTATGGAAACTTTGTCCCTCTCCCCCACCCATACTCGTCATAAATTTCTCCCATCCATCTTTTCCATTATTAGTGATAACTTCTTAGAAACAAGATTCGACCTGAAATTTATCGAGTGCTATAATGTGATTGAAATGAACAGAGACAAAACGTCAATGAACCAAGTGAAAAAAGCCAAGTACCATCTCGCTATGCTTTGAAAAAAAATGAAAATCTAAATCATATAAGTTTGTTTTTTAGCGAATAAATTTTTTTCTTCGACCATTAAATTCACACCAGAAAAAATTCACAAATTAAAAAAAAAAAAAATATTCACAGTATAAATGAAACTGAAATGTCAATAAACCAATTACCACATAACGACTAAAAAAAATTAATATCCCCTGCTGTGTTTTAAAAAAAATTAAATGAAATCTCCAACCAGATAAAAATTCCGCTACGACTATAATTATCGATAATACAACATTTCGTTAACGTATCTAATTAAACTTTAATTAGAATAATGAAAGAAAACGTTAAGGAGAACGGCGCTAGCGTATATGGTATATTTGCAGACGCCGGCTCACGGTATAGCATCCTTGACGTAATGATAAAAGTGAAAAATAATCCGGGCGAGTCGCATTTCACTGAACTAGCGAATTAGAGTTTTCATTTTAGCAAGGTTAGAGGAAAACGCCTAAGTACATTGTTCCTGTACAGCGAATTTCCTTAATGCCGGTTTTATTACGACGATGATAAATAGAAAACTGGGGCGAAGCTTATTCAGCGTAATATCATCTTCGTACACGTTATAAACGTACTACGACGATATGTTATACTGATTAACCATTTTTGCATATCTCTCGGAATTTTAATACGCGCCCAACGAGTAGTTACTATCGCGATGTTATCTTTTTGGTAACTCCTGAAGACCCAACGTGTAAGTTATGATGACACCAGTGTGTAAAAATTCAAGGTGATCACCGTAGGCGACGTGCAGTCTTTTATCATCTTTTTCCAGCATTTATTAAGCCATTCTTAGATATACGTTCGAAATAGAGAACCAACAAAAGCGATACGGTTCGAGTAAGAATACGAACCGAGTAGAAAAAACCATAATAAGTAAACTTTGGTTCACTTTCGGTCTCTCGCCAGTTTCCCTTCTTATACACAGCTGAATCTCCGTTCGGTCCGCATAATAAAATGTCGTAGACGTCCGATCCGCTTTATATCACCGGCGCACCGTTTCAACACGCGCGCTCTACTCAATACCGAATTCGTACTATTGTCGAGGAACGCAGGTAAAAACCATTGTTCGATTTTGCTCTTCGCCCGCGTCTACCTCCGCATACTAATAGAGGTTTAACTACGTTAAAGTAAACACCTGCCTACTCGAATAAGGTAGCTAACACAAATTGTATCCCCAAATCTACCTATACTCGGTTCCGGAAAAAACAAAACATTTCGATTTTTAACCACGATAATGGCGACTCTGGTGCTTTACGGGGTCCCGTCGCAAATATAAAATTTCAAATTGCAGGAAATCGCTGTAAATGCTACGGATATAAGCGAGCGGTGTAATTTAGATTTTCGTTAAGATAATCTCATCCACGAACTCACGATACCCGCAGTGTACGCTCGAATTTAGATATGCCGAGTAAAATTCCGAACTGTCTAGTAAATTCACATCGTGCTCGAGCAGCTACCGGCAACGTAAACGATGCTAATAGAGTTCAAGCTCGTGTACCGAAAAAACATAAGCAGTCATTTCGCGTTACTAGAGCCGAGTTTTTAATCGGAGTTTGTTTACATTTCTTCATGCTCGCAAGCCAGGTCAATTTTTCAGTCCAAAAACCGCCAAATATGCATTTCAAAATTAATTGTGAGGTTTAATTCCGGATATGTGACATTTCTATTTCATAAAAATTAAATAAGGCCAATACTTATCATATTTCATCTTTTTGAGGTTACTCAAGCCTACTTCGAATTTCAACTATTCGTCATTTAGAATCTATCTTGAATCGATTTTGATGTAAATTCAATATCATCTAACTCTGCATAGAAATATTGACTTTTCTAGTTCGATTACCGAAGACAATCGTTTAAGATTCGAACAAATTTTCTAATGTGATTTTTCATCTCCAAAAGCACCATTTTGCTATAACTCCTTCTCAGGTTAGTCACTTAGGCTCATTTCATCATGTGACACCAAAAAAATTTAGATTTTTCGTGTACTCCACTTCATCTCATGAACAATATACCCTCCTTCTCTTTCTACTCTCCAAAATCAGTGTGGTGGTAGAATAGGGATACGGTATAATTTTTATCTCCAATAATCATACCAGATCATATTTATCAAATCTGAGCTATCTGAGTCTCCTCAAGCCTTCCTCAAATTTTGCTCATCTGGCATTTTGCATCCATTTTGACTCAAATTTGAGCGGTTACATTCTGGTCCCCAATCAACTTCACATACTAAGTATATTATACTTTATAGATAGATTTGGTGAGGAGATATGGGAAATTCAGGAAATTTCATAACTCAAAATTTCCTCAAAAAGCTGTTTTTTCCTTCGTCTCCGCTACAAATGCACTTGAGAAGCTGAAATTGGAATATCTTACTGTGTTGAACTTAATGGTTCATATGAAATCAAAAATAAATATTTTGAGCCATTCGCCTCACCCCACTTCTTTTCAAAATTCAACTAAACCACGATTTTGAAGTGAATCAAAAAAAATAAAAAAAGTTCTGTTTTCCTATTTCTACAAAGAGTTTCCCAACAAATTTACAGCGATTTCTATTCTTACAAAATGCAGGTAGGTAAGCGTGAGAAAAAAGTACCATAGTTTTGTTGAAAAGGAGCCAGAAATGAGGTAGTTATGGTGTTAGTTCAGAGATAGCGCTTCAACGGATTTTTCCTCGTTTTGCAACGCTTCAACTTAATGAGCAAGCAGATAGCAGGGAAGCAGCGATTACCTGGTCAATTGACTTGTCCATTCGGAGTGGCTAACATCTAGTGGCGAATGTCGCAACTGTTAAAAATAGGATAACATTTAAAAAAATACATTGGCTCTTATGGGAGCATTTTCATTTTTCACATTTTACTCAAAAATAAAGGGATTTTTTGAAATTTTAGTTGTGTAATTATTTATAGAGATTTTTATGCTCTTTCCAACGATGTATTTGGTATGACTGTAGTTAAACTCACAAATATATTCATTTTTTATGAAATCATAATTCATATTTGAACAAAGAAAAAATCATTCTTCACCACGAAATTCGAAATTAAGTTCAACATCGTGGCGTTTATGTAAACATTACTGCAGAGAATAATCAAGTTATCGAGAAAAACCGCTTTTAAAATGTAAGCAGTTGATTTTTATCAAAAGTGCAATTTTTTTAAAATTGAATATTTTTGCAAATATAAACGCTACAGGTGTCAAAAATACATTGTTGGAAAGAGCATAAAATTCTCTATAAATAATTACATAAGTAAAATTTCAAAAAATCCCTTTGTTTTTGTGTAAAACGTGAAAAATGAAAATGCTCTCATAAGAGCCAATGTATTTTTTTGAATGTTATCCTATTTTCAATTTTAGACTGTTTTTTTTTGGTCGCTGCAGCGCACTCTACAATTTTGTGGATAGGTCAATAGCACTCCTCTTTCTGGTTTCACATCAATGTAATCAAATGTAATAGGGTACCTAAACGCTATCTATATTAAGAGTGTAAAACTATTTTTGTTCATTATTTTTAATTTTTCACGAGTGATGAATTTTTATGTATTTGTGGGGTATCTAGTTCTATTAATACATATTTATGCTTAAAACTTCCTCAAAAAGCCATTTTTTGCTGCAACTCCTCTCCAAATATAATTGGGAAACTGAAATTTGGGTATGTTATAGAGTACATATCTTGGTGTCCGTGACTCACTCTGCGATATATATATCTATATTCACATATATGATGTGTATAAAGATGCCAAAAAGTTGGACATTTGCCATATGACTATTGACTACAGATGACCTGGAAAGCAAAGATATGAAATTCCCT
Source organism: Phenacoccus solenopsis (assembly GCA_009761765.1). NCBI lineage: Eukaryota > Metazoa > Arthropoda > Insecta > Hemiptera > Pseudococcidae > Phenacoccus > Phenacoccus solenopsis. The sequence goes on along the minus strand of VFXL01000570.1, from coordinate 44,175 downwards.
TCACCTCTCCCCCATTTTTCCAAATCAGGTAGGCTGTAATAGTTATACTTTTTAATTAAGAACTCAGCTGAAAAGATTAATTTCCAACAATGTCACTCTCAATAATGATTGGTTGGTTGTTTTACATTTGTCTGAGAATATGTCTTATCAAAATTGTCACATATATTACAATATAACTTCAAAAATTCATTCTTAGCTAGAAATCCTACCTCTGCTTGAACGCCATTTTGGATTATTTTCCGCCATTTTGCATCTCCTTTAATCTACATATTCTGGTCACCAATTAACTTCACATGTCGATTTGGTGAGAAAATATGAATAATTCATGAAATTTCTTAGCGTGATTTCCCCTGTTGAAGGGGTTTTTGCTTCGGCTTCCTTACAAACTCACTTAGGAGGCTAAAATTGGAATATTTTATTCACTTGAGCTCACATCATCATGTGGTGAAATTGGGATGTAGTATAATTCCTATGTCCGGTAATCATACGATTCTATACTCATCAAATTTGAGCTATTTGATTCTCCTCAAGCCTTTCTTAAATTTTGGTCATCTGCCATTTTGGATTTATTTTGACCTAATTTCAGGACCCATCTTTTGGTCTTCAAAACAACCTTACATACAGACATTGACTATTCTAGATTGATTAGGTGAGGAAGTATAGGAGATTAAATCGGTTCCACGACTCAAACTTCCTCAAAAATCCCTTTCCTTGATTAATTTCTTTGAAAATGCAGTTAGAAAGTTCAAATATGGTTACTCTGGTGTATTTGACTCACCCTTTCATATAAAATCAAAAAATAAAATTTTTAATTCATATGCCCATTTTAGTCTCTCTTCATTCATACCCATCGGGGTGGAATGAAATATATTTATACCTAAAAGTTGGACTTTGTCATATGATTATAAATGATTTGAAACACAAAGATTTAAAAACCACAGCCTCCCCGACCATTCCTTCCCAAATCTGGTAGTCTGTAATAGCTATCGTTTTTAATTAAAACCTCACCATATAATTGCTATTCCTGTTTATCGGTAAATTAAAAACCATCGTTCGTCAACCAGTCTTATCGAAACGACGTTTATATTGTAAAGCATCGAGACGTACACACGCGATACAACCGGACTCGTCGATTGAGATTTTAATCTAGTTCGATAAATACTCGTAGGCAGAGATTTCACCCCATCGAGAAGGCTGCCGTTAATAGCTGTCTATCACGCATTCGTAACTCAGCACTAGCATACAGCACCGTCCATCCGGCTCAAACAGTGAAACACCGCAAACCAAAAAACACCGATAGCTGGACACGACATTCGTCGACATCGGTTGAATTTTGATGGTTATACAATCGTTTCTCGAAAAAAGATCTGTCGCGTAAAGTTTACTGGTACAGGTGGCGTCTGAAAAATTAGTAAGCCATACGATACTTTTGCACATGTAGTCGCGCCTTTCTGGGTTCTACTACATGTTCAACATGTTTACGTATTCAGATAAAATACGATTTTCGTCGACTGTTCCATATTCATGGACATGGTGTAGGTTGGGACGAGCATTTGCGGTTGGTAAATTTTCGCCTTTTTTTGTTGTCAACCGTCGCTCGCCCGACTCGTCGACGCGAATATTCGATTTGTTTTCAACCCAATACGTGTATACGAGGCGCGATAGAAAACACGCTTTTGTGACGTTTCTGGTGTGCGAAGATTCCCAAGAGAATTATCAAGGGTTTAGAATTATACCGAGTAGGGTAAGGAAAAACGTGATGTTTATCTTCGTTAGGTGGAATTATTTGCTAGAAATGTGATTTGTGACAAAAATAGATGATTTTATGGGATAATAAGCGAGCGACATTTACGTTGCTACCATCGAGCATCGACGATGCGTTAATTTTTCCAACAACGTGATCAATTTACGTGCTTCGTGTGTAATTTCGCGAACACCGAAGAAGAAACCAACACGTTGCATCTTTCGTCGATGCGTTTCTTCCCTCTGCAGTTCATTTCGACGGTATATCGAAATCATACGGTCGCATCTAGTATACTCCATTTATTTACGAGCGCTTGAAATACGTCCAAGTTAGGCAATTTCCGCCCCAAATCGAACGGTTTTAATGTAAATAGCGTTTGTGGCTTTAGCTCCTCGCGAGTGCTGGGGTTTGGCTTTTGTACTCGTTTCAAAGAAATATTTCACCTTGTCACGTTCCACCGTGCGATGCTGGTCAGTAGTTATTTCGAGCACGAACACGTGCCCTTGGATTTGTCACCGTAAAAGTTGAATTCAAAAGGCGAAATTTCGAGTAATTACAAGCGGTTAAAATAATCCGAGGAAAAAGAATTTTTTGAAACTGTGAAAATATTGAACAAAAACGTTTCAATTTCTATATCTTTACATGAAAAAAATTTGCATCAATTATAAATTCCAAATATCTTAATTTTTAATGAAAATTCTTGAATTTTTATATAAATTTTTTTTTATTTCATTTGAATGTAGAACAGTAATGGTTAAATATGAGATATAATTCGTGAGCAGCTAAAGATATTTAATATTTATGCAAAAAATATCCTATAAATCAGTAAAAAATGAGATAAATCAAGTAGGTATTATTTTTTTCAAGTGTTTCAACTCTCGATATTTAAAAAGTAAATTTCATACAAAAAAAATAGCCCAAGCTGCATTTTAAATTATCCATCCGTGCCTCTGGCCTCAGTTGCAGTATAAGGCACGTAAATGGATAAAAGTAAAGTAAAGTAAGTAAAAGATGCCAAAATTCAAAATTTTAATTTAGAAAAAATTTTTGCATCATCTAAATTACATATTTTTAAAATACGTTTTTTTTTTTTTTTTTTTCATATACGTCCCCTTAAAATATTTGCTATTTGCACCATTCTGAAAGCTTCCAGCAATTCTAAAAATTTTTTAAACAAGTTTTTGAGGATTTAAAAATGTTTAGAACTTTTTCATTTATTATACTTCGTTGAAAAAAGTGTCTTAAATCTTTATGAAACCATTTTTATAATTTATTATACGTATGTATAATGAAAAAAAAAAAAATGAGAAAATTATTTAATATGTCATGTAATTTTTAAAGGAATTTTTTTGATTTTAAAAAAACTTTGAATTAATTTTTTTACTTTCAACGCATATCAACGGCGTAGCCACGATTTTCTCATTGGAGGGTCAGAACTTCCAACTCAATTTTGAAAATATTTTTGCAAAGCAGAGTATAATTATGCTGGGTGGGCGGGGGGGGGGTGTTCAAAAACAGAAAATACTGAACCTAAAAACATGATTTTAATACATGTCATAAAAGCGACGGGCAATATGTACATAATAAAAAAATACAATTATTTTATTTAATTAATAAAATTACTTTTAAATTTTAATAAAATTTAATTAAATTAAATTAAATTAAAATTAAATTAATTATAACTCATTAAAATTTAATTATTCAATATCTTGATTTAATATAAAATTAGATTAATAAATTAATAAATAAAATAATTTTAATACAAATAACAATAAATGAAGGAATTCTTTATTAAATTGATTTTACAGATGATGTCGATGTTATAATGAGGTGATGCAATATTTTTTCGAGAAACACGCTAAAATCATTCTATGCATCAGTGTTGCTAACGAAATCAGTTTTTTCAATCGTACGTACAAATATAATATCAATTTCTTAGGAAAATTTCCCACCTTATGGGGCGTCTAAACCCCCAGAACCCCGAAAACAGGTATGTAAATAGTGATTTTAAAACGTTAAAAATCGTATGTTTTAAATTTACTGTTTAAAAAAATATATCAAGAGTTCTACGAATTTTTTGTGCTGTAAATTTGTCAGTTGAATCGTTTTTTTTCTGTCAATTATTCAGCCCTTTGAGTATTAATATAGTAATATGGAGGAATAAAAGTGTAGTTCCATCAAGGTTTTGATAGATAGCGCAGTGCCAACTATGAATTGTGCACTTAGTGTGCACTTACTGTCCAGAACCGTGTAAAATTGTACTTTGCGACTGGTTTTCAGGTTTGCCGCGTGACGTTAGAGATTAGTGGGGAAAGAGGAGTGTTGAATGAGTACCAATGAGCACTTTTCGTTTCCGTCCGACCTCTAGTAAGGACGTTGATGCACATCAAGTGCGCAATTCGCATCTGATATAGCGCCCTCTACCAGGTCCCTTGATGTGTAATACTAAGAGTATGGCTTTTATCTCTCCATATTACTATATTAATACTCAAAGATTCAGCCACATGAATCTTTAACAAATAATGTATTCTGTTATTCTGTATATCCATTAGCGACGTGATTTTTTTCATTTTACGAATTCGTTGGTTTAAAGCATTCAGCATTCTGTAATTCAGCAAACTCATAAGCTATAATTATCAATTCTTCATTCAGAATTTCCAGCTTCTTAATGAATTCATCTTTTCGTGATTTATTATTCGATCATATAAATTTTTAACTTTGAGTTTCAATGATTTAATATTTTAAGCGGATTCTTCATTCTATAAATTTATTATTTATCAGTGATGTGTGAATTCTTCATACTGGAATTTTGTCGTTTCAATGAAATTTTCATTTTGCAAACTGGTGGCGAAAAATTCGAAAAGGATCATCTACAACATTTAAAAATGAAATTTTCTTCCATGAAATGTTAATAGTACCCCAGTTACCTCCTCGTCTATATAATCCAGTCGGTTCTCTCGTTACATTTTCCTATTGTGGATTTTTTTGGGAATCGTTGACCTTCCATCCGAGAATTTCCTTTTAGCTGGGAAACACGAACGAAAAGCTTTCTAAATTTCGATAAATATCACCTCGCTAGAACCCAGTAATTACGTCACTTCTTAATTTAAGGTCCAAACTTGCTCACGCTACGCTGAAGCGGAAACGAAGACGACCAAAAACAACGAACCATCAACAAGTGACAGCGCCACAGCTCGATAACACACGACGAAAAACACAGGATGGAAGTTTAATTAAAAAGTAGAAATGCACGAATCTATATAGGCATCACAGGTACACGCAATGACACCGAAATTTAGTCGATTAAAGCGTGTGCGTGTCGGACGAGGAAAAAAAATACGCGCTACACATCGGACTAAAAATATAAAAGAACGCGTCGTAAAAGCAAATAGCGTGATCGATAATATGCGTTATCAAGGCTTATGTATTTGGGCACGATCGTTAAAGGTATAACGTACAAAAGGTGACACCCTGACACCCCGCTGACATTTTCTGGTCACCAATAACAGAGTTCGCGTGCTTTTCGAACTTTCGCGATAAATCACCTACTTTACTTTTTCTCTATACCGCCTTCTCGTTCTAACATTTAATTATTTCATTCCGGCGACCATGGTTGACCGGATAAAAAGCATTTTTTGCCTGGTTTTATTGCCTCGCAAAACCAGTGCTAACAATATTTTCGTCAATTAGATAACGAAAAGAACGCACGTTAATTGAGCGAATTTATTACCGGCACGTTTTATTCCTTTGGTTTGGCGTGTTTAGTCGCGTGAACGATGTATGTCACCGATGTTAAATGAGGTTTCACGTCGAAATTAGATCAAAGAGTAATTCAGTAGTTAGGGTCTTTTTCGACTCCGTATTAAGGTGAATAGAATGATCAAAGTCATCTAAGTTTTAATAATCTCATAGGCACCTATTTCGGGGCCAGAACATTTCTCCTCTTTCCCCCTCCCTTCCCTTATAGATAAAATCAACAGTTTCATGTTTTCGTGACATATTCTTACGTACGTATTAGCTTTAAGCATTCAAGCATTTATTTTACCAGAATATATGTGAACATTTTTTCCAAAATAATGAATTTGTTGAGTTTTGATTAGTTGTATGGGCGTAGAAAGAGCTGAAGCGGTGGAAATGAAATGAGTGTGGACAAGAGCTTCCCTTTCCTCTCTTTTAATCGCAAATACGCGAGTAATTTCAAAGTTTTTATTCAAGTTAAGAAAGTGAACTAAAAATGAATCCCTCCTCCACCTCCTCTATGATTTATTAAGTCTGCGCATATAGCTGATGATGATCCAGAATAAAGGGATCATTTAACTGATAAACGTGATTAATGAAAAATTCATATGGCTGAGAAATGAGCAAAATTGAAAACATTTTCAAAATAACTGACTCGCAAATCCTAAGATAAAAAATTTATTTCATACTCCCTTCTATGACAGGTAAAATTTTCAATTTTTTTTCAAACTCTAGAAATGTATTGAAAAAAAATTTTTTGTAAATTTTGGTCTATTTAAATTTAAATAAAAAATAAAAAATAAAAAAAAATATAAATTAAAAACTATAAAATAATTTCTTTTAATTAAAATAAAATTTCGATTTTTATAAAAATTATACAATAAACCCATTATAAAAAATATTATTAGATAATTTTATTTTTTAATATTATTTTAATTAAATATTATATATATATATATATAAATTTATTTTTCATTATGAATTTAAAATTAAAAATTTTATTTTTTTTTTATTTTAATAATAATTTTTAATACATTAGAAATTTATAATTTTTTTATTGTTAAATTTTTTTGTACCAGTGCAGCCAGTAGTAGATCGCAATATCCCAATATTGTTAAATTTTCGTTGCTTTTGAATAAAGTATTTTTTCGTTTGGAAATTTCAAGATTTTTTTCTCAATCACTAGAAATAAATTCTGAAGGAATTTTTCAACATTTTTTAATATTAGTGCAACCACCTGCTGATAGCGATATTCTAATACAACACTGGCGGAGTCTTCAGTTCTTGCTTTTCAAAATCAATTATCTCGGTGTAATGATTTCAGTGCGTCGAATTTTCGTAATCTAAAAGGTTTTTTTTATAATGAATTTCACCTTATAAGTGCTAAAATAGGTTTCCCATACTATTTTGAATAGTTAAAAAACACAAAAAACAACATTTTTGTTTTTCAATGAGTTGCACTTTAAGGACCTCCTGCTGCCCTTCTTCTTTCATCTAAGGAGCTCAAAATTTTTTTGAGAGTCTCCCACTCAGAGTAAATCACCTCACCAAATTCGGTCAAAATCCAGGATCATCTGTTCCATTAAATTTAACCCTTAACCCATCTAACCTCTTTCCCGTACATGTTTGAATTAACAGCTCTTGTGAGTGTTTTAATAAGAGGAGGATGACTATTTTTCAACAAAAAATCCCTAATTAGGTTGCATAGGAACTTTCAGAGTTGAAATTAATTACACCGTTTATTCCAACAATGTTTCAACCATTTACATAGTTTTCGATTTATTTTGAAGTTAACCCTCTAATGACACACATAAAAGCAATTTAAATTATAACATAAAATTGTGCCGAGTCACTCAAGAAATTGAAATATAACATGTTATTGCGCTCGCTGAAATGAAGAATTTCATTACAAACAAATTGCATAATATCAAAATTGAAGGAGCAGCATACATAGGATATAATAGAACAATTTTTGAATATTTATAGTTCCTTCAATATTGAAGATAGGCAATTTGTCTTTCTATTTTTTTTCTTGAAAATCGTTCGAACTACAACACAGCATGGTTTTATTTTCAATTTTTGCGACCTGAAAAATCCAATAAACCATTAACATAAAAATTCAGAAATAAATCTGCCCCTTCAAAAATTGATATATGCAATTAACACAGATGCCCAAATTGAAGGAATTGTGGCAACGTTCAACTATAAAGGGTGCACAGGGATGAGTAACCGGTAACGCTAGAGCGCAGCAAGGTTGTATTACCGATGGGTGAAATTCACCCATGTGTGCTAGCTAAGGGTTAACACATAATATTTTGATAAAGATTATTCTTCTCAAAAAATACGTTAATCATGTACATATTAACTTGGCGTCTGAATTTTGAGGCGAGGTGTCCAGCTAGTTGATGTATTTTTCGCCAAACTTTCCACCATTAAAATGCCCTAAATTTTTTGCTCAGCGAAAAACGCATTTCTAACAAAATGAAATGAAATTCATTCTTCATAACACTCCTACCGACATATCAAACCTACTTTGCTTTTTGTTCAACACCCCTTTACACACTTATTTGAAAAATAAATAACATAAAAAATAATAATAATAATAATAATAAAAATAAAATAAAATAAACTCGAGCTGTACTTATGATAAAGCAAAAATCCACGATTCATGGTCCTTGAAGCTCCTCCTAAATTCACCGATTCCAAAATGACCTTAAAATTGTTACACGACACCCAGGCTAGAACTTCGGCGTAAATCAGCCACGCAAACACCATCATTTCGCTAGTACCGATGTAGGGGCAATTAAAATCGATAAATCGTGTCCACGATGCTGGAACTACACCTGTACAGGTTGCCACAACACTGCTTCCAGCAAGTCTGTAATGTTTTCTTTACACAACCGAACACCGTCTGCATCTAAATGGCGTATGGGAGAGGCAATATAGCATCCGAGATTCACCCGTTTTCACTCTCATTAAACGGCCTGTACACCGAGTCGTAAATAAAAACACCGATCCGTTGGTTTCAATAAAACAGTTTGAAATTAAAACACGCTCTTTTTTTTCCTTTCAATTATTCAAATGACCGAGGATGGGTTTAGCGGTAGTACACCGTCTGGATGGCGATGAAGACATCACGATGGTAATCTGATCGGCGTATTGTTCGAACGGAGCCATAAATAAAGGCACGAATAAATTAAATATAAACGTAAATTAATATTCAATGGGAAAAAAATTAATGCCTTAGTCGACTACCACGGCCACACTATTCGCTGACAAAACCTCTTGCTCGTCGTAAATCTTGGTATAATTTTCATACAGATACAGCCCGCGCATAACCTGCGGATATGAAATATAATTTCTGACTATACTGCCACAACATGTCATGTCCATTGTTTATCTAAAATTCTCTGTGCTTAGGTATTTGGCGCGTTACGAGAGTAAAAAAATATGAATAATTTAGCACGCGAAATGGCCGACTAATGCGGCGTATGTACAAAGCTCCGCAACGTATTCCCTGGACGGTGCGTTTTTTTTTGTACTCGTATTTCGTTTACTCTATTCGCAACAATGAATGACTTAGGCCGACTAAACAGACAGCTTCGTGTTATGTTTATGAAGCTCGTACCTATACGCCAGATATAGTGTATCGCTATGTCGGAATAAAAGGTAATTATTTTCCGTATCATTATCGCATACGTAGTATACCTACACGTAGAGCGCGCGCTTAGACCTACCTGAAAAACAAAACCAGCGGGGCGGCTCATTATAAATTTTTTTACTTTTTAAATCTCGCATTTACACGAACCGGTTAACGGTGTTATGCGAGTACTTGCGTTGATTTATCGCCTCGGTACGCCAAATGGACTCGGAGAATTTTATCTGATGAGACACTTTAGAGTTTCGCCGCTTCGCTCCATTTATCAATCAACGAATTACGCCGATCGGCTGGCCTTACCTTATCGCCTTCGCGAATCGCCTATTTTCAACTATCCACGACTAAATTGCAATTCGTGATTACCCTCTAGTATGTAATTCGGCAAATGATGGAAGAAAAATTCGTACTCGTTGGATCAGCTTTTATGGGCGATTTACATCTAAAATAATTACCGTACATCTTCGAAGCTTGTCGTTTTAGATTGAATTTCGCGCTCATCGCGTTCTACTCGATTCGTACCTAAGTCACGTATTCGTACCTTTAATCGCGACTCGTACGTTCCTCACCAGATGAGAAAGAAGCGTAATGAAATTAACGCGAGGTCAACGGATTCCCCATTTAACTAACTCCGCAATTATTAGCAGACGGTAAATCATTTTACCTTAAATCGTTATACCCATTCAGCATTCAGATACCTATACCCGCTTCCGAGCTCTTATGATTCACGCTTTAATAATTCCATTCGACGTTTTCTAACGCTTTGTCTTATTCATCCAATATACACTCGACGATACAAAATAACAGTAACGCCCAACAAATAAAAGACTCGCAATCGCCGAATGGCGAATACGTACATAGACGCAGCGTGCGGATTATACATACTCTATTTGCGGTTTATGCAATATTCGGAAAACGGTTAATTACCGCTATGCGGGTACACTGAATCAATTTCGTTACAGTACCGAGCTCCGTGCAAGGTTAATAATTGACTCAGTGTAAACCCTTATTGCCGTATAGCTTTTATTAAAGTTCAAAATTATCGTTGTTCTAAACTGCAAACTCGCAAGATATCGTATGCTATACAACGAAACGTGAACTGGCTACCTTTACCCCTTCGTGCTACCATTACGGTTCAGTTCTTAGGCTCTTGTAAGCTACCATCAGCAAGCCTCTTCTTATCGCGTTATTACAGAATCGAAGCTTTTCATTTGTAAAGTATATAGATAAATGGAATTTTTTGGCAGAAATAGGATTAAGAGGAAATTACTAAAAAAAATAATCCTTTTCTTCACCCTTCAAAACGAATATTTTTCAAATTTGAGCGATGAATAATTTTTTTATTGAAAGCAAAGGGGCAGGGGAGGAGAAATGAAATAAGCTGTTATGTAAAGACTATGAATGAATTTCAATTTTTGGTTTTTTTCTACGAGTATTTTCACTTCACGAGTCGTAAAAATATTTTTTCTTTCATGAAAAACTTATTTTTGTACGCCATTATGGAGTAAGCGTGTCATACATTGTGTTCAGGTTTAGCCGAATGAAAATTAAAGAATCATAGTCCAGCCACAGGTGGTATAGGAGATCTGGATACAATACTATACCGCGTGACTATCGGCCTACTAATATATAATTAAATAATTTAATAAATAAAATTGAATAAAAATATAAATAGATTTAAAAAAATAATTTTAAAACATTATAATAAGTTATATATTAAATGAAAAGAAATTAAATTATCGATTTTTTTTTAAGTTTAATTTTTGTTTAAAATTTGAATTTAATTAATTTTAATATATATATTTAATTAAAAATTATTCGAGCACCCCAAGCGCAAAAATGTTTCCTCATAGAAATAAAGTATATATTTAAATGATATTACATATCAGCAAGAATAAATGGCAAAAATAATATTTATTTAATGCTTAAAAGCGTTTATCAATGAAATGCAAAATTTTAATTTATACTTTCGTTGTCAAAAATACATATATTTTTTGAATTTATTCATCTTTTAGTTAATTTTTTCGCTTGGGTGCTCGAATCAAATAGTCACCCGGTACAGTTGCAATACTCATTGGCACGAAAAGATTGCACCCGGTGAAATCTCCATAGGTGATCCCATATGCAGTGCAGAAAAATTTACTTTTTTCTATAATAATTATGTGTAATTGTGTATGTATACAATACAGTGGGCCAAATTTCGTTTCGTTTTTTTTTTTTTTTTTTTTTTACAAAGTGAAAGAGACAGAATTACAATAATTGCTAAATAACTTTAAAAGGACGTCATATAATTTTCAGCCCAACAAATCAATTTTTAGAGCTTCACAAATAAAATCAAAATTTCAAAAAATTTTTAATTTTCAAAAAAAAAAAATTGTGAACGTGAAAATTTTTTACATTTTAAAGTCATATTTTATTGCGCAAAGCTTGAAAAAAAAATTAGCCAATAAATTTTTAAAAATTTACGAAATCTAAATTGTTTTTATTTATTTTTACAATAAACACACTATTTTGGGTCATTTTCAAAAATGAACGACAAATGGTAATTTATTGGTAGTATGTACAATATGACCTTAATTTAGACCATTTCGAACTCAAGAGGGAAAATATGCTGTATTTTCACATCATAAAGCATTCCGAAACATTATTTTATTGGTTCAAAATGACTTCGTATATATAGACTTTACGAGCCACTGTAGAACAAAAATTTACAATATTTCGCCTCTAAATTAAAAAAAAAAAAAAAAAACTAAACTGAACCTGTACTGTGCATAGTGCATACGATCAATAAATTACTCATTTGTTGTTCATATTTGAAAATAATTAATTTGTGCCTTTTGAAAAAAAAAAAAAAAAAAAAAAATTAAAAACAATTCAGACTCTCTCTAAATTTTGAAAAAATTTTTTACTAAAATTTTTTTCAAGCTTTGCACGACAAAATATGTCTAAAATGTAAAAAAATTTTCAAATGCATAAATTTTTTTTTTTAATTTGAATTTTTTTGAAACTTAGACTTCATTTTGGAGGGGAGTTTAAAATCTGAGTTAGAGTGGGCGATGAGTTGAAATTTGTATGACGTACTTTGGAGATTATTTAATAACTATTGCGACCCCGCTCCCTTCACTCTTTGTAGCGAGTAAAAGTTCCGGTAATGACGTACTAAAGCTCTGCTCTTTAGTCATGACGGGTACTAAAAAGGAATAATAAGAACCGGATCTCTAATAATCTGAGATAATTTTCAACATTATTTTATTTATTTAAAATAATTTTCCGAGAGTTTTCTTAAAAATAATTTACAAGAGTGTACAGGTTAAATTTCAAGTAAAACGGTCAATTATAGTGATAGAAAATAGATAAACTTTCACGCAGTCGTTTACGTACAATACCACTATAAAGAAAATAATTTTACATGCCATTAAAACTTCCAATATTTTATTTTTTAAAGTAGGGACAAAATTAAAAATTTTCATTTCACTATTTTTGAAATAAAAAGGGTGGGGGCAGGAGAAACGGAGGCAAAATGCCAAGTACAAACAAAAAATGTAAATAGACATGCCGCATTACTGGAGCTGAGTTTTTAATTGGAGCTTGTTTGGATTCAGAAACAACCCCTTCATGAGTACAGGTCAGAGCCAATGCCAAAATCATTATTCTGGTCATCAAATAACCCAACACACGAAGTATCACCTTTCGAGGTCGATTTGATGACGAGATATGGGAGATTCAGGAAATTTCATGACTCAAAACTTCCTCAAAAAGATGTTTTTTACTCTTCACTTCCCTCAAAATGCACATAGGAAGCTGAAATTTGGATATGTTGGTGTTCGTAACTTACTTTTTCATATGAGATCAAAAACAAAAAATTTGAGTTATTTGCCTTTTCTCCAGCCTCCCTCAAAGTTTGAGTGATCCGCCATTTTGACGTATACCGAAAAAATAAAAAAGTAGTTTTGTCGCATTTTTATAAAGAGTTTCTCACCAAGTTTTGACCGAATTCCATGAATACCCGCCAGTACTACACGTGGCGGAAAAATATATAATATACAGTATATCAATAAGGTGGATATTTGCCAGATGATTACAAATGGTCTGAAACGCAAAAATTTGAAGACCCCATCCTTCCTCGACTTCCCTTCTGAAATCAGGTGGGCTGTGTTAAAAACTCAGCTAAAAATCTTAATTTAATGAACAAATAACAGAACCTCTGCACTCTGCAGTCAGTCCTACAGGAAGTATAATGAAATGAAAAAGATGGTGTCTTAAAACATCTCTTTTTAATAATGAACATAATTATACGTCTGCAAACTAATAGTAAATCAACTATCGCAGAACAATATAAATATAACCGATAATAAACAGATAATTTTCCAGGCAGCACATTTCTTCAATTATCCTTCCAAAACCGCTGCACTGGCCACAAAGGCATGTCCCATCGGCTTATAAAATTCAAACTTCCACCCAGCAATCCGAAGAATGTAAATACACCCCGATAGATCTTTCGCAATACCATTCATTACTGGTATAAACAGTCACAACCCCCTACCGACCACGTTATCAACCATATTAATCAATTTAGTATACCTACAAGGGGAAGGTTAAACTGGGAGAGAAAAAAAACACAGTATAGCTTATTAAAGCCAACATGTCAGTGCGTGTAGCTTTTCTTTTATAACAAGCAAATTAAGCGTGTAACATGCAAATTCATGTATAAAGCTGCCATGCGAATTCGTGCGCGCGCCTGTAAAAATCCAAATGATGGATGTGAAGCGGGATTTTGTCGTGATAGCGTTTTCGTGTTTCGTGCCTCGGGCTTCGAAATAACCGTATTATTTTCGTATATATTTTTTAATTCGAATACAGCCGCGTAACAAAAAATACTTCGTACCGATAATTTATAGTAAAGGGTGATTTTTTGACGACCATTAAAAAGCAACAGTTATCGAGCGCAGGAATTTCTCTACGTGAAATTTTTCACGACGTTGAAAAAATTTCAAAACTTTGACAATTTATCGCCGTATAAATGGAGCTTACGTGAACACCAAACACCAAATGGTGGGAAATACCGGTAAAAAGTAATCTCGAGGTCGACGTTGATTTTCGTCGGATAATTTTTAAGCTACTACGCTGAATACATTAGTTTAATAAAAATGATACGAATAAGGTAACAACCGTCATATTTACCTTCATTATCTCGCTGTATAATGAAACTTCTTCGAGAAATTTACTTCAAATCCTGCGCAAAACATAAATAAAGATAAAAATTAGATAAAAACAAGCAATAACCGACGTTTTCCGCGCTAATAATTTAATATTAAAATAAAACTTTTATGTACCCCATTTACATAAATGTTATTTTTCTGTTAAAACCGCAATTTTATTAAATTTTCAGCGACCTGACCATAACGCCAGAGTTCACGGCGTCGGCGTTATACGCGACATCGTCGAAAACGTGACGAATTATCGAATTTGAATTATTACAATATGCAAATTGATATTAATAAAGAAAAATTAATATTTTTTTAATATTTGCATTTGAAAAAAAAAAAAAAAAAAAAAACGCATAAATTAATTCTCGAAAAAATAACCTCCCTAGCGTCCAAATCCCACAGCGCCAGTTATTTCTCTTTTGGAGATTAAATTTATCGAAGAAGGGGCTCGATTGGTAGTTCAGATAAAGAGATTAATTTTACAGCCGCGAATTTCGCATCTAATTGTTTTCTACCAGTTTCAATTTGAAGTCCTATATTGAGGGAGCGTTAAAGATCCGCTTGTTCTACAAGCGAAACGTTCAACGGCGTGCGTCTTTTATTTCGCTTTTTGTCTTATCTCACGCAAGTCTTCGAGTTGTTTATATTGCTGCCACGTAGTTTTCCCCTTTCTTTTGACAGGGTAAAAAGCTCCAAGTCGCTAATTATTAGCTGAGTTTTTCATTAAAAACTAAGCTAATACATACTATTCAATTTCGTTAGTGGGGGAAGAGGTGGTCAATTAATGTATCATATTCAGATTATTTGTAGTTGTAAGCCAATTTAACCGTATTGGCTTACATTTAAAATGCATTGTAGATATACATGAAAAGTGATCAGAATTTTTTAGGAAGGCTTGCGGTCTGAACCCTCATGAGATTAGTTCTTTGGATATTAAATATTGTTAAATCGTAAAATTTTTCCATAATAACAGTCGTCGCATAAATCAATACAAATAATTTTTCGTCTCTTTAAATTATTTCCTGAAGAACATTACTACATGTGAATTAAAAAAAAATTGCGCTTATCACCAACACCATGGCTCTAGACCTGCAAAATGTATATTCTTAAAATAATTTTCAAAATCCTTCTTTTTGATATTTCTAGCTTCGGTCTTGATTCTCGAGTTATTTTAATAAAACTAATTCATTTATTAGAGCGCTCCCTGTGAATGAGCTCCAGTACTAAAAATAAGTTTTACTTAATGCTAGGTTTTTTGCAAATATCTCATGCTGTTAATCTCCTCATTCCCACATCTAGCACCAAGGCTGCATCTAGCTCATGCCCTATCTTTTCCTAAAGCACCTCAAAAGTAGAATTTAGAATATATAGCACTTCTTGCCCATAGAAATCAAATGAGATCATATTTACCAAAATTCAGTCATTTGAGACCTCTCAAACCATCCTCAAAAATTTTATGAACCGTCATTTCGGATCTGTTTTGTCCGAAATTCAAGAAATCATATTAAAGTTTCAAAAAAACTCCCCACACAAGGTTTTAGTTCTCCAAATATAATTGATAAGAAGATAAAAAAAATGATTTATGAAGTTTTGCATCGTGATTTACCTTCCACAAAGTTATTTCTCTCTCCATTTCCCAGCCTCAACCTATTTAGGCAGCTGAAATTCGAGTATATTGCTAGTAAATCATAATCGATAATTTCCAATATTTTGTTCACCCCAGCCCTTTTTGAGACAAAAACCCTCCTTTACTTTTCCAATAATATTTGTGATAGTGAATTTGGGATATTGCATACATCTTGTTCTCAGTAACCATACAAACCAATTTTCATCACGTTTAAGCTATTTGAGGCTTTCTTAAGCCCACCTTAAATTCTGACCATGCGCCATTTTTAATTCATTTTGATCCAAATTAAAGAGGTTATATTATGATCTTCAACTAAGTCTATATACAAACTTTTAGCTTATCAGATTTATGAAAATATGAAACACTAAAAAAATTTCGTGACTTAATCACCCCAAAAGGTGGTTTTTTGCCCTAACTCATCTTCAAATTTACTTACGAAACTAAAATCCGGATCTTAGTAAGGACAGTCGGAATATGACTAAGGTGATCGGACCAGAATGATGAAAAAATCATCACGTCATCAACGTATGCAGCCACGAAGTCTGCGGTATCAGTAAGGACTCTTTGGAGTGCCGCAATGAAGGCAGGCATCGAGTCTTTTGTACCGTAGGATACTCTGGCAAACTCGTAATGGTTCCCTTCGTAGCTAAACGCTATAAACTTTCGGTCGCGTTCTTCTAACAGTATTTGTAAGAACCCGAATTGAAGTCCAACGATGTAAAGAACTTGGCACCTGATAGGCGGTATTTCAGGTTCTCGATTTAAGCACTTCGTTGGCGTGCATTGCCAAGTAATCGTTTAATGGCCTATCACCACAGGTTCTGTTAGAGCCATCCGATTTATTGGCATAAACCAGAGGAATCCTGTGAGGTGATGTGGACTCCGTTATAATTCCTTCATCCAACCATTGTCGGATAGTCGCGTCCAGGTTGCTTTTTCTGGACATTGGAGATGCACGATATTCACACCATAGACGCGGTGGTTCTTTGATGAATTAGTATCATCAATACATTCTTTCATAACTTTAACTTATGAAATATTTTCCTCTCTTCCAGTCCTTCTGAAAATTTGATGAACTGCCAATTTGAAATAAGCAAATCAAAAATTTTTGCGTATTTATGTTACTACTCTTTTACCAACTTTTAAAGGAAACAAATGTTCTGAAACAAGATTTGAAGAGTCACTTTACTCAGGAACTCTCTTTTTCTAATCAGTTGGTCTGCAATAGCCTACTTTTTTAATTAAAAACTCAGCTAATTACTCAACTGAATAAAGTTCCAGAATAACGCCCAATAAAAAGACGAAACAAAAATTAAAATGACAGTGCAGACAAGTCTAAAACATGTGATAGATGCTCAAGTCCATAGAGTAGTTATATGTCGTCTGCTTTCTGATTTAGAAAGGTAAAAATGAAATTACCTAGACTTTATCACACTCTAGTCTTATGAATGGTCATTACGCACGTGACGTATGATCAATCAGAAAATGGACCAGTTACTATAATTACTCTGTTCTAGGCATTAAGCACTAAAACAAATGGATGAGGTGTCCAGCTAAACTCTGCCAGGACAATTCACTGCCTCAGAGATACTTCGCATGAGACCTAGGCACAAACGGCGAGAGCCAAATTACGTCCTAGTACAAAAATAAAAATTTCTCGGGCCTTTTTTTGGGTGCATTGTTCAACCCTCCCCCATTAAATTTTTTTTTTACCCCTCACATCATATTATAAAAATAATAAAATTGTACCTATATTTTATAATTCATTTTTATCACTTCAGAAAATACCTAATAATGATAAATGATAATAAACCAGGTATTCCCGTCTCAAACCATCAAAACAATGTTCGCCAACTTATATGCAAGTTTTTGAAACTTCTCAACCGCTATTATTTTTTTCTTGTTCTCACACGTTTTTCAGCATGACCTATTAAAAAATTTGGCACCGGTCAAATTTCACGGTTCCTTAGAAGAAATCGGGGCTGCACCCTTTGCACCCCCCTCCCGCTCTTGCCGTCTCTGGACCTAGGAAGGACGCAAAGAGGTTCCTGATAGTTACCTGGAAGTAATACAGACACAATTCCCAAAACTTCAATGCAACTTGCATGGAAGCAACCCCAAATATGCTAAAAAAAATGAATGTTAAAGAGATATTAAAATAAAAAATGCTCATTGAATAGGAAACAGAGTAGAGAAATTTCTCATAATATCCATATTTTAATTCCAAAATAATGCATCAAGGAGTCAAACGTCCTACATAAGCTCAATTGAGAATAATAATATGATTCCTCGAGTCTAAACGAAAATGTAACCGAAATGGGCGAGTGTCTCAAAATTCAAAGAGAACCAAAGGACCACCAATAATCCGAATTTCATAAGTGTGTATCTACATGATTGCTGAAACTAGAATTTCAACTTTCTAAATGCAATTTAGAGCTACAGAGAGTGGAAGTAAATTGATTAAATTAAGTACTAATCTACAATAATGCTGCATGGCTGCTCATTTTATTTTTAATTTTCCAATTTATATCTAAAGAAAAAAATACGTATCTTCTTTTCGGAATTTTACCATCTTGGTACGAATGTTGTACCCAAAGAGCGTAAAAATCATACCAGCATATTTTCAATTTTTCCGCCATTTTAAATTCAAAATCGAAATAAGGTAAAAGTTCGACATCTCGAAAAGAAATTAGCATTAAAAGCGAGATAAAATAAGGATATTTTAATTCGCATCAACGAGGGCCCACCCATGAAAAAGATTTCTAAGTTGACGAAAATCTGAGAAACAGGATATTACGTTGCACGGGCAAATGTGCGGAAACAAGCGTTAATTAATTTTTTTCGGAAATGAGAATCTAAGATTTAGGGAGCTCTTTTCACGCTTCGATGAAGGTATTAAAAATATTGAAAAGACCGACAAAGTATCAGCCGACCAAACTAAAACGCGTAATTCCTCGACGCTCGAAAAAATATAATTTAAACGTTTTTAATTTTAATCTTTCGCCAAAAAGATTGGAAGCATTTGGGCGACAGATTGAAAATGATACCGTCGATCCGTAGGATTAAAGGAAAAAGTACACGAGTTCCAATTTAGAAACTGATACGGTGACGAATGAGATATAAATGTAAATTTATGCTAAAAAGGAAGACTACAAAGTTTTCAAAAGTAAAACGCCAAGCGTAAATTAAGATTGTCAGGTCCGAGCATTCGTACAGCTGGAGAAGCTCGAGATCATTTAAAGCATCCCGAATCATAGAAACTTTCTCGGTACAACAATTTATTCCGTTAAACGATTCATCAGCGACTATCGATCGCAACCTTATCAACGTCTTTTCAACTCGCGGCCTCCATTGACCTTCTTCACGTGCCAGTACATCTCTATCGCGAAACTGCGATACTTTCGTTTAGAGTTTAACATTATTTAAATTTCCTTTCGAACAGAGTTCCCATCTTCTACGAGACTCGAATCGTTCACAAGTACGCTTTTATCGTACTCGTTTCTATAATTCCTTCATTAAGTTTTTATCTCCAATATCTGCATCAACGTACAGCAAATTTCAACCTTACATCGTTTTTTCACTCGTACGTATACGCGCTGATTTATTACATACCGAGGGAGATGGTTGATGCGAGAAGCGCGCCAGTTTGTACATGAGTTTTACCTTCATCGTGTAAACGCATCAATACCTTACATCGTTCGCCAACAACGTTTCAGCTTATAATTCATTAATTTTATTTACTTTTGACAGCTTTCTATTAGGCGTTCATCTTGGCGGCGATCCGATGAGCAGGATCGCAACTATTATTATTTTCCTTCCTGATAATGCACCGTAGTACACCGCCAACCGCCGCAGGCCATAAGTATCTAGCTCCACGCCATTAGCTATATCGTATTACTTGTACGCTGCCGTCGTGATATATTACCATTAACCTATGACCAACTTTTACGTCATCTTTACCTGAGAGCGTAATTATCCACAAAAGGCGATTATAATGTTCCATTATTCGAAATTTTTCTTTCCAACTACCGAAATGATCTAACGTATAAAAATTTCGACCGCGAGATAATCTCGAACGTGAGGTATACAACCCATAGCTAGTGCACACTAAATCGATTTCGAATGTCAGCCGAAATTTATTTTTGATTTTGTAAAGGTCCATTACGTCGGCCCCCCCAAGTGCGAATTGAGAGTTGAAAATTTGTGTACAGGTTGTGCTCGGGTTGTGCCGCGTTGTGCCGTCAATCATTCGCATTGTGCTCCCCCCCTTTCCGAGAACGTAACGGGGGGGCTGGTGAAATGCGAGCCCCCCAAGTGCGAATTGAGAGTTGAAATTTTGTGTACAGGTTGTGCTCGGGTTGTGCCGCGTTGTGCCGTCACTAATTCACATTGTGCTCCCCCCCTTTCCGAGAACGTAACGGGGGGCTGGTGAAATGCGAGCCCCCCCAAGTGCGAATTGAGAGTTGAAATTTTGTATACAGGTTGTGCTCGGGTTGTGCCGCGTTGTGCCGTCAATCATTCGCATTGTGCTCCCCCCCGCCCTTTCTGAGAACGTAATGGGGAGCTGGTGAAATGCGAGCCCCAAGTGCGAATTGAGTGCTGAAACTTTGCATACAAATTGTGCTCACGTTGTGCTACGTTGTGCCGTCATTAGTTTACATTGTGCTCCCCCCCTTCCTGAGAACGTAATGAGGAGCCGGTGAAATGTGAGCCCCCCAAGTGCGAATTGAGAGTTGAAATTTTGTGTACAGGTTGTGCTCGGGTTGTGCCGCGTTGTGCCGTCATATTCACATTGTGCTCCCCCCCTTTCCTGAGAACGTAACGGGGGGCTGGTGAAATGCGAGCCCCCCAAGTGCGAATTGAGAGTTGAAATTTTGTATACAGGTTGTGCTCGGGTTGTGCCGCGTTGTGCCGTCAATATTCGCATTGTGCTCCCCCCCGCCCTTTCTGAGAACGTAATGGGGAGCTGGTGAAATGCGAGCCCCAAGTGCGAATTGAGTGCTGAAACTTTGCATACAAATTGTGCTCACGTTGTGCTACGTTGTGCCGTCATTAGTTTACATTGTGCTCCCCCCCTTCCTGAGAACGTAATGAGGAGCGGTGAAATGTGAGCCCCCCAAGTGCGAATGAGAGTTGAAATTTTGTGTACAGGTTGTGCTCGGGTTGTGCCGCGTTGTGCCATCACTAATTCACATTGTGCTCCCCCCTTTCCGAGAACGTAACGGGGGGCTGGTGAAATGCGAGCCCCCCAATTGCGAATTGAGAGTTGAAATTTTGTATACAGGTTGTGCTCGGGTTGTGCCACGTTGTGCCGTCATTAGTTTACATTGTGCCACTACCCTAAGGGGTACAGAAGGGGTACTTCATTGGGGACCAGCCCCCCGAAATGCGATTTAAGAGCTATAACTTTTGGAGTGAATTGTGCTAACGTTGTGCTGCCTTGTGCCGTCATTTTTTAGCAAACTACCGCCAAACCCCACCCCCCTCCCATAAACATAACCAAATATCATTTGTACATCAGCCCACCGCAATGCGATTCAAGACTTACAACTTTGGGAATGAATTGTGCTCACATTGTGCTGTGTTGTGCTGTGAATACTTACCTCCCTACACTTACTTTACCTGTAAGGTGTTTAAAGACCTCTATAAAGCGCCGGCCCCTAAAAATGCAAGTTTGAATATTCAAACATGGTTGGTGCATTGTGCTCATATTGTGTTGCTTTGTACTGTTGGTATTTTACATTGTGCTATAATTCCAAGGTATTTATAGACCTCTATAAGGGGCCAGCCACCCAAATGAGGATTCAAGAGTGCAAACATGGGTAGTAAATTGTGCTCACGTTGTGCTGCGTTGTGCTCATAGTATTTTACATTGTGCTACTATCCTAAGGTATTTATAGACCTCTATAAGGGGCCAGCCCCCACATACAAGTTTGATAGTTGATACTCGCGTAGTAAATTGTGCTCACGTTGTGCTGCGTTGTGCTCATAGTATTTTACATTGTGCTATAATTCTAAAGTATTTATAGACCTCTATAAGGGCCAGCCCCCTAAATGAGGATTCAAGAGTGCAAACATGGGTAGTAAATTGTGCTCACATTGTGCTAAAAATTAAACCTTACAAATTTCAAATAATTATGCCCAAATATTTTAAATTTTTTAATTATTATGGCTATTTTACATTGAAAAGGTCTGAATGTAAGAAATATTTCTAAAAATTCATTTTTTTAATTCCATTGTAAAGCTCATCATATTTTTTATAAGATCATGTTTTCAAAACCTAAAGTTACCAAAGAAAGTTTTGAGCAACATAGATGTAAAGTTTGAGGCCTACGCATCTTTCGGCTTTAAACGACATTTATGTTGAAAATATTTGCATAAAATTAATGCATTTATGTATCATTAGAAAGCTTGTGAAATTTTCTTTAAGATACAATTTTCATAACCCTATGTTACCGCGGAAAATTTTGAGTATTTTCATTTTAACGTAGTCGCAACACTTCCATATATGTTGAGTATATCAGGATTGCGAACATTGTCCCCGTACCTTATGTTGTGCCACACCATCGACCTTTATACCGTAAATGTAATTAATTCCTTACACATCGACGCAAAATTCTGTTAAAAAAGTCGTTTTACATAATGTTGAAATCAATATTAAAAGTGTATAGAATTGTCTTTCATTCCACTTTCTTATCAAATTATATTATAAAACCAATGAGAAGATTATAAATCAACCTACAGTTTCAAGTTACGTTATTTTAGAATTATAGGTATAAATTAGTTCTTAGAAGTTTTTGCACTGGTGTGTAGTAAATCAGTTGCGGGCACGTTATACATAAATAGCATAACAAATATCCCCCGCATAAGAATTTAGTTTTCAGGAATTTGTATACCACAAACAACGTGTTTTCAATGCTAAAAATCTTTTAATACACGGTAAAAGAAAAGGATTATAATTAAAAATTTAAAAACATTTTTTTAATTAAACAACATGAAGAAATCTTCAACATTTCATGAATAAGTAGGCAAGTAATAAGTACAGTCTACGTGCAGGTATTTATTATTACTTTAGTAAGTACTTGGTGCATAACATAAAAGTTACTTACTGTAAGGTCACTCCACTCATAATGCTGTTTCCAATATTACAATTGGTGTTGGTGTACAGCATTGTACTGTAGTTGGTAAAAGTGACGATTCATGATAATTATTGAAAAATTTGAAACTTTTAGAACAAAAGTAAACACAGTATAAATACCTTAGAATTATAGCACAATGTACAATACTATGAGCACAACACAAGCACAATTTACTAACCATGTTTGCACTCTTGAATCCTCATTTAGGGGGCTGGCCCCTTATAGAGGTCTATAAATACTTTAGAATTATAGCACAATGTAAAATACTATGAGCACAACGCAGCACAACGTGAGCACAATTTACTACGCGAGTATCAACTATCAAACTTGTATGTGGGGGCTGGCCCCTTATAGAGGTCTATAAATACCTTAGGATAGTAGCACAATGTAAAATACTATGAGCACAACGCAGCACAACGTGAGCACAATTTACTACCCATGTTTGCACTCTTGAATCCTCATTTGGGTGGCTGGCCCCTTATAGAGGTCTATAAATACCTTGGAATTATAGCACAATGTAAAATACCAACAGTACAAAGCAACACAATATGAGCACAATGCACCAACCATGTTTGAATATTCAAACTTGCATTTTTAGGGGCCGGCGCTTTATAGAGGTCTTTAAACACCTTACAGGTAAAGTAAGTGTAGGGAGGTAAGTATTCACAGCACAACACAGCACAATGTGAGCACAATTCATTCCCAAAGTTGTAAGTCTTGAATCGCATTGCGGTGGGCTGATGTACAAATGATATTTGGTTATGTTTATGGGAGGGGGGTGGGGTTTGGCGGTAGTTTGCTAAAAAATGACGGCACAAGGCAGCACAACGTTAGCACAATTCACTCCAAAAGTTATAGCTCTTAAATCGCATTTCGGAGAGCTGGTCCCCAATGAAGTACCCCTTCTGTACCCCTTAGGGTAGTGGCACAATGTAAACTAATGACGGCACAACGTGGCACAACCCGAGCAAACCTGTACACAAAATTTCAACTCTCAATCGCACTTGGGGGGGCTCACATTTCACCGGCTCCTCATTACGTTCTCAGGAAGGGGGGAGCACAATGTAAACTAATGACGGCACAACGTAGCACAACGAGCACAATTTGTATGCAAAGTTTCAGCACTCAATTCGCACTTGGGGGGCTCGCATTTCACCAGCTCCCCATTACGTTCTCAAAAGGGGGGGGGAGCACAATGCGAATTATTGACGGCACAACGCGGCACAACCCGAGCACAACCTGTATACAAAATTTCAACTCTCAATTCGCACTTGGGGGGCTCGCATTTCACCAGCCACCCGTTACGTTCTCGGAAAGGGGGGGAGCACAATGTGAATTAGTGACGGCACAACGCGGCACAACCCGAGCACAACCTGTACACAAATTTTCAACTCTCAATTCGCACTTGGGGGGGCTCGCATTTCACCAGCTCCCCATTACGTTCTCAGAAAGGGCGGGGGGGAGCACAATGCGAATTATTGACGGCACAACGCGGCACAACCCGAGCACAACCTGTACACAAATTTTCAACTCTCAATTCGCACTTGGGGGGCTCGCATTTCACCGGCTCCTCATTACGTTCTCAGGAAGGGGGGGAGCACAATGTAAACTAATGACGGCACAACGTAGCACAACGTGAGCACAATTTGTATGCAAAGTTTCAGCACTCAATTCGCACTTGGGGCGGCTCGCATTTCACCAGCTCCCCATTACGTTCTCAGAAAGGGCGGGGGGGAGCACAATGCGAATTATTGACGGCACAACGCGGCACAACCCGAGCACAACCTGTACACAAATTTTCAACTCTCAATTCGCACTTGGGGGGCTCGCATTTCACCAGCTCCCCATTACATTCCCAGAAAGGGGGGGGAGCACAATGCGAATTATTGACGGCACAACGCGGCACAACCCGAGCACAACCTATACACAAAATTTCAACTCTCAATTCGCACTTTGGGGGGCTCGCATTTCACCGGCTCCTCATTACGTTCTCAGGAAGGGGGGAGCACAATGCGAATGATTGACGGCACAACGCGGCACAACCCGAGCACAACCTGTACACAAATTTTCAACTCTCAATTCGCACTTGGGGGGGCCGACGTAATGGACCTATTTTGTAAACGAGTCTGATTGCCTAATATAACCCACACGATCGTGTGCGCTGGCGAAGGAAACACGAAGAGATGATTGAGTTTAAGAATGAAATTAATTTGTATATTTCTGATCGCGTGTGTTGAATGATAAAACTATGGTTATTTCTTTTTTTCCCTCGATGTTTGCATATAATTTATTCGGGAATTAAATCGAATATCGCCTTGTAGTAATAGCATGAGGCATTTCTTTAAATCACTCTTTTCCTCGTCTTTACAGCCGACTTGTAACCAGCGCCATTTCATTCGAATATCGAAATGTAAAACGTGGGAGTTTGCATGATTCGATGCATTTTGTTTGAAATATCTAAGTAATTAGGTATGAAAATATTCGACTATAAATAGTTTCAATTTTAGGAAAAATGAAAATGTAATTTTATTTTGCTTTTTTAAAGAAATGCAACCATTTTTTTTAAATTGTCAATCTCTGTTGAAAATTAATGACTTTTGGATGGCGCACATGGGTGAAATTCATTCACCATTTGTCTATTCATGCAGATTAAGCAATATATATACACAATTACCTTCGGGCTCGAACACGTGAGGAGGAAGTATTTCTTCCGGGAACACAATATGATGTGCTTCTTGTTTATTAATTTTTTTTTTCAGTATTTTTTTTTGTGAAATGAAATTTACTGATGAATTTTTAAGGAAACTTCCAGCTGGAGACCAAATAAATTTTATAATTGTAAAATTTACATTAAAAGGTTACATTTTTACACTGAATTTTATAATTTTTTTCCTATGATTAACATCTACTAATCATAAGTATAATTAAAAAAATAATTTTCAATTTTGAACGTGTGTTTTATTGGAAGATAAAAAGAAGTTATAATTTGTAGCTAAGTTTTTACTTATCAATGAAAAAAGTTCACTACGAGTCTATTACAAATTATCTGATTTTGAAAGGAAAGATGAGAAGGGAGGGAATCTCCATATCTTTGGGATTAAGAAACATTTTAATTTTAATTTTGCAATATTCTTGCGTAGTTTATACTTTTTATGTGCATTTTTGATTCTATGTTTTCTTGAATGAAAATATTGTTTATGAAAATTTTTGGTTCATTACAGTCCATATTCATTTTCCACGAAATTAGTAACTTCAGTAATTTCAAACAAAAAACTAGGTAAATATATTTTTTTGCGACAAACCACTGTCAACACCTTCTCTTTCTGTGTCCTAAATTGAACGATATTCGAAAATCCCTAAAAATTAAACAAGAAATAACTGACAACCAACAAAACATCCACAACATCTTGACTCTTCTACAACGATGCGGCCTCCTCTTTAAAATCGGACCATTTTAGAGGTGACATAATAATCAAAGCAGTTAAAAAGGCCACCAAAAAAAATTAAAAATAAAAATAAAATAAAAATATTGCGTACAAAAAAATTCTTCACATTTTTAACGCCAGCTCCTACATTTCTAAAGAAAGGTATTCAAATAATGCAAGTAAAAAAAATGGAAGAGCAAAGATGATTAAATTTTCGGAAAAGTAGAATATTCCTAATTATTGAATTTATTAAATTTAGAATTTTATTTTATTTTATTTACATAAATAAATAATTTAAAACTAATTTTTAAATGATGAAATAAATAAAAATGAAATATTTATTTATTTTTACTTTTATAATACATATGTAAGTAGTGTTGGATTTTATATAATATTAAATGAACGAAAAAGTTTAGTATATATAAATTATCGTGAACGAACGAAGATATCAAAACTAAAAAAAAAAAATTGATCTCATATTCAACAAAGACTTGAAACATGATCGTTATACAAACAAAAGGTTATAGCCAAAGATGTGCCTGAATGAGCCGCGGCTCACACAAAATCTATTTTGCTTACGCACAGGCTTACCCTATCAAGTACCTAAGAAGCCACAACTAAATAAAAAAAAATTGTAGCCAAGTACTTGTTTTGACATTGATGTATCTATTTTGATTCATACATTTGAATGAAAGTGGTAATACCCAACCCACTTATTCCCCTTCTCTTCTCAAGGAAATTAAGTTGACAAAAATAAGTATTCTTTGATCCATCCTTGTCGTTACTGAAACAAAATTCTGGCTACGCCAATGGTAATACAGGTATTTAAAGACGTGAAGATTTTGAAATGAAGATGCAATAGAGGGGGGAGGTAAGAGTAAAATTTCTATTTTTTGGAGAAATTTCTTAGCAACATTCATGTTTTTTCAGAAGAATTTTTTCATGATAGTTCCCAGGTTTTATTTTTTTATAACATTAAAAAAAAAAAATTCAAAAGATTTTCCTATTTTTGAAAGAATTTTTTCAACTATACAAACGTTTTTATTTTTTTCAAACATTTTTTTAAAAACATAATTTTTTAAATATTCTAAAAAACATTGAGTATCTAGAGTTTTTTTTTTCAATTATACGTTCAGGTTTTTGAAACATTTTTGACAAAATTTCTGTTTTAGAATTTTTCAATATATTGGAAAAATATTGCACTTTTTTTTTTGAATCCGTTCAAAACTCTCATAGTTGGCTTTTTGATGATGGTTTTAAAAAAAAGTTTTGAATTGATTTCAATTATTGATTTTTATTTCATATAATTATGTATAAAATGTCAGTACGCATCTTCATTGACAAATATATCATTTATTATTATTTTTTTTTAAGAGATGAAGTTTTTTGATATTTTCTAAAAAATCGATATTTTTTGGAAAACTACTATTAAAACCTCAAACTTGAAAAAAGAAGAAAATTTTACAAAATTTTTAAAAATATAAATTAACAATAACATATTTTAATTATTAATAAATTCAAATAAACATGAACTGTTTCAGAACCATGTTCAAACGAAGCAACCAAATGTTCCATTACTTTTTTTTTTTAAAGGAATACTTTTTAAGAGTCCAAAAATAAGCAATGGGAAATACTACTGAAAATTTCTCCCAAAAAACAGGAATATTTTTCAAAAATGAAAGTTTTGTAGAAAGTTTGAAAAACTAGAGACTAATATTACAAAAAATTCTCTCAAAAATGAGAATATTTTTCGAAATGTTTCAAAAAAGTAATGATTTTTTAAACGGTTTCAAAACAAATTTGTACAAAAAAATGAAGTCTTTTGAAAATGTTTCAAAAACTACAATGGTATGCCATATTACAAAGATATTCATCCCAGCCCCTCAAAAAAAATTGTCAATTGCTCAAAAAAAGTAAATGCTTTTTAAAAGTTTTCAAAAAATAGAAATACATATTACTACTTAGTATTTACTAAAAGATTCCTTCCAAAAAGTAGATTTTTTTACGTTTGCAGAAAAAGTGAACTTTCTTTAAAAACAATTTTTAACAAATGTGAAGGTTTGTAACTAAATTTACAAAAAAAAAAAAAACAAAAACAAAAACAAAAAATGAAAATGCCAACGAACTCCTCTGAAAAAAGTAAACTTAAAAAAAAATTGTTTTTCTGGAAAATTCGAAAAACCAATATTAAATGAAATTCACCGAGGAAAATTTAAAAATTTTCAGGTGAAGACATGGCAAAATTCACATGAAGTTTTTTTCACACCTTGGAAGAGATGAGGGTGGCTGGCCGAAGTAAATTTAATAACATTCTTAAACAAACGAGAAATAAAGAAATAACAAACGTAAATCACCCTGACGATTTGTAAAATTTCACAAAAATTAAAAATCAATTTCATCACAACTTTCAACAACTATTGCAAAAATATTCTCATCATTTCTTTCCACATCGTTCTCTATTTATTCATGAAACGGTAAATTTTACAATAAAGGAGTTTTCTATAGAATGGAAACTGTGTCAACCCTTAAGCCAAGCCCATTTGCAATCCTACAAAACCTTTTTTTCTCCAGGTGTTCATATTTCTCGATACAATGTTTATTCGCGTTATTTATCAAACGAACCATTCGCCATCGTCTACGAGCACATATCTAAGTAGCTATTAGCAACGTCGTATCCTTATACAGGAGAATACTTCAACAAAGAACATGATAAATACAAGTTGGCATTAGGAACCTATTTGTACACATATAAATGTGAAATGAAAACATGCAAACAGTCCTTTTTAAAATTAAACATCCAATGTACACAAGACTCGAAGAGGAAAAAACAGATATATCGATATTTTCATAATATAGAAAATATACCATCACGGTTGTTCAAATTTCCGAAACCGAATCGAGTTAAGGTTTTCATTGAAGAAGTTTGCAACGGTAATTGGCGCATGTATGACAAAAGAAGCACCTCGTTAGCCCGCACAATCGGGTGGGAATTTTCTTTATCTGAAACTATAACTAGTGTAAATAGTAATGGCGGGTAATTATGGCAGATTCGCTGCAAGCGGTACCGAAAATTTACATTCGTAATATATAATACAGTTGGAACTTGAAAGGGCCAAAAGCACCATCGAAATAATAGAAACAAAATACCGACATCCCTTTTAGCACCGTACGGCCAACTCCTGAATATTCATTAAGTGCAAGCGACACATAGTATACACAACTATATTGCACCCGTTTCGATGATGGCATCGTATTGCTGAAGGGAGCAGTGTACGAGGTGTTCAAAATAAAATCCCAAGTCGGATTGTTTACTTAAACAATTTATAATCACAAAGACGAAGTATTTTACTGTATGAAATACTAAAGATGTCCTGGTGAGGTAACCGTAGGCGTCTCAACCAACTATAAGACAATTTAATTGTGATTAGGGTAGAGCGAAATTGCGAATTAATAATTAATAAAAACCAAATAAATTACGATACGGTGGATACACTGTGGAAATATTTCAATCAGGCTGAATACACCTAGGGTCAACGAATAATGGTAACATCGTAAGAATGAACTACCGAAGGCGTAATTAAGTTTCGAAGTTGGTATCACGCCGCAAGCCACATTCGTTTAAGGTTTAATGCTAACGTAGGTTCAACTGTATCTTCAAGTAGGCGAAATTTTTCGTTCATTTTTAATTAAAATTTTTTCATTAGTAATTACAATGGGTCGGACTACTCGATTACATCGAGAAATATCGGCTTTTTGGAAAGCCTGTAGGAGCGTTTTATATAAAACGATGCGCTTTCACGGATTACGATGGAAATCGCAACTATGTAAATGAATTTGGAATTAAATAAAAGCTACCGTATTAACATCGTCGACTAAAATCGTTATTTTTAAACCAACTATTATCAATACTCGTATATTTTTAATTCGCGTTTATTGTGGCGCACCAGTATATTTTTCAAATCAGCTAACGAGTAATTTATCTCGCCCTTTGAATATGCAATTACTGCATTCGCAAATACCGCTATTTAAAATTCGCTTCCCTCGTTTAAATTAACGTGAAAAAAAGCAACTTTATCTGGTTTCAATACATGAAAAAAAATCGCCAAACCTTCGCCAATGGTAAACTCCTAAACCGATTTTTTTGCCTCAACATGCACACCCGAAGGACGTATCCTAAATGAAATAAATTATCTACAATCACCGTAGCACACCGATACGATATTGGCAGTCTTTTAAAAGACGATATTTCACGTGGAAATATGCGGTCGCATTAAACGCAGAGAGCATGTAAATAAATCAGATAAGAGGCAGCCCCATTTCGTTAATGGAATCGGGGGATAAATTTTTAATTTTATGGCGAAGGGTTTTTTCCTCCTGATTCGCAATGTACCGAATTAAATTTTCATGACCAAAAGCATTTCGTTCGCGTTCTTTATTTGACGAAAAATGTTTGTTGATTTGCATATCGAGTCCGTTTATCTGTACCGTTTAATTGTAGCGTACGCGATACCGTGTTGGTGTACAGACTCGTATTATGTCGAATGAAAACTACTCTGTTTAGCGAGGGTCGCCACGCTCTCCCGATAATCCTTCTAATTTCCTACTGATTTGAAATTCGAGCTGGAATAGCGGATCTAAAGGAGAACATGTGGGTGGTGTGAATATATTGAAATACGAAATACTGGTATGGGGGAGTTTATTAAGCGACGGCTAGAAGATAATTATTATGGACTATGGTTCAGACACGTCGGCTCTTATTATTTAAACAATTACCCAGCTCTACTCGGAAATTCGCTCGCATAAGTGGTACCTCGGAGGCATCTGTGGTGTTTCGATTTAATACAATTAGCCAAATGTTTAGAATCACCATCAAGACTCAATCCCATTTCATCCATTTTTGGGCATCTATAACATAGAAATTCTCATCCTTTACCAATCCTGAATTTAGCAACATGCATCACATGCACATACGTAAGGTGCAACATATAAGGAGCGCAAAATCTTGCCAAAGAATTGAGGTTATATGAGATTGTGATGGTTATTCACACAAAGCCTACAGCTGCAGGGGTGAAATACCTTTCTACGAGGTTATAGAAGCAAAATAAACTTCGGTTACATTTTCTACGCAGTAGTGATAACCATATTTCAGTATTAATGAAGGGGGAGGGGGAGGAGACGTCCAAATTCCCTACTCTCACTCATATGAAAATGGTATTCAACAATAATCTAGCACTGCACTTCACGCTTCCAATGACTAAACTCTTTCTCCCAACAATTTAAACAAAATATAAGTGTATACTAACGAAGCACAAAGAAATGACACCAATTTTATGTTGAAAATCGCCAAAAGGTGGAAGAAATCAACTCTATAGAGTAATCTAGGTGATTGGATGTTCTGACTGGTCATACATCACGCGCCTAATAACCAATCATCAAGTTGAAAAGTGGCAAATATTACCTCTATTTACTCGTAAAATGAAAACATGAATCAACTGTTGCCCTAAATCACAAACGAACTTTAGTCATTCAGTTCAACTTCAATGAAAACTGAACGATATTACTTAGGAAGGAAGAAATGATATCCTCGATCTTATCACATTTCAGTACTATCAATCATAAAGCAAACTAGTTACTGGATTACTTTACATAAATATATCGAAACAGAGCACATATCATTGAGTTACGTTTTGTAGATTTCTTCTGACTAAAATTTTTTTAGTTATAGAGCATATTAGATTCAGGGTTACAAAACAGAAATGGAAACCAAAACCCGAAAAAACCCAAAATGATTCGAAAACCTGAACTAAAAGCAGAACCGAAACAAAAATGAAATCAAGACCAAGTCCAGAACTAGAACCATAATGCAAAAAATTCGAAGGTAGAAACGAACCCAGAAGTGGAACCATAATGTAAGAAATTCGAAACCCGAACCAAACTTAGAAGTGGAACCATAATGTAAAAAATATTGAACTGGAACCAAATCTGAACATTTTTTTTTGGTTTTGCAGTTTCC
This sequence comes from Phenacoccus solenopsis, assembly GCA_009761765.1. Lineage (NCBI taxonomy): Eukaryota > Metazoa > Arthropoda > Insecta > Hemiptera > Pseudococcidae > Phenacoccus > Phenacoccus solenopsis. The sequence goes on along the minus strand of VFXL01000570.1, from coordinate 11,627 downwards.
GCATTCTACAATAAAATGTATTTTCCAACATATTCAGGAATGCAAAAGCGTGACTACAACTGGAACTAGAACCGAAAAAACTGAAAATAATTTAAAAACTGGAACCAAAACAAAAACAAAAATAAACCCAGAACTAGAACCATAATGCAAAAAATTCCAAGCTCGAACCAAATCTAAGAGTAGAACCATAACATGAAAAATTTGGAACTGGAACCAAATCTACAACTTTTCTTTTTTGGCTTTTTAGCTTTTGCATTGTGCTGCAAAATATACTTCTCAACTTATTCAGGGCTGCAAAAGCGTGACTACAATTGAAACTAGAACCGAAAAAACTCAAAATAATTTAAGATCTGGAACCAGAACCAAAACAAAAATAAACCCAGAACTAGAACCATAATGCAAAAAATTCCAAGCTCGAACCAAATCTAGGAGTAGAACCATAACATGAAAAATTTGGAACTGGAACAAAATCTACAACTTTTCTTTTTTGGCTTTTTAGCTTTTGCATTCTGCTGCAAAATGTACTTCTCAACTTAGTCAGGGCTGCAAAAGCGTGACTACAATTGGAACTAGAACTGGAAAAACTCAAAATAATTTAAGAACTGGAACCAGAACCAAAACAAAAATAAACCCAGAACTACAACCATAATGCAAAAAATTTCAAGCTCGAACCAAATCTAGGAATAGAATTATAACATGAAAAATTTGGAAATGGAACCAAATCTACAACTTTTCTTTTTTGGCTTTTTAGCTTTTGCATTCCACTGCAAAATATACTTCTCAACTTAGTCAGGGCTGCGAAAGCGTGACTACAATTGGAACTAGCACCGGAAAAACTCAAAATAATTTAAGAACTGGAACCAGAGCCAAAACAAAAATAAACCTACAACTAGAACCATAATGCAAAAAATTTGAAACTAGAACTGAACGCAGAAGTAGAACCACGATGTAAAAAATTTAGAACTGGAACCAAATCTGGAACATTTCTTTTTTGGCTTTGTAGTTTCCGCTTTCTACTTACAAAATGAACTCATCAAACTATTGAGGGCGACAAAACCGTACAAAGGGCTATATCCAAATGATGAGAGAAGGATTTTTTCCGTACGTTTGCAATAATGAAGGTAGTAATACGTGTTACTTTGCAGAAGCTGAAAGTTCCAAGTCTGAAAGTTCGAAGGGTGGAAAAAATAATAAATAAATAAAACCCAACCAAACCCAACTTTGAGGTAAGGAGCGTAAGTCCGTAAGTTCCAAGTATGAAAGTTCGAACGGTGGAAAAAATAATAAATAAATTAAACTCAACCAAACCTAACTTTGAGGTAAGGAACGTAGGTCTGAAAGTTCCAAGTTGGTCTGAAGGTTTGAAGGGTGGAATGAAATGATAATGAAATAATGTAAAAATTGTAGGAATAAAAATAAAATAATATTAAAAAAAAAATTCAACAAAAAAAAAAAGGGGGAAAAAAATTGACCCGAAAATCGTTAAAAAAATTCAGATTGCCATGAGGATCGTACTCCAGACCCTCCGCACGAACGATTAACATCGTACCAGTACACCACGGATTGCTCGGCAAACTCCCTCAAACAATCCGCATACATGTGGTGAACACTGAAGGAGAAGACGTATTCTTCTCTAATAAAATTATAAGTATATTATAAAATCCTGCTCTCATCATTTGAATATAGCTTCTTGTCAAAACCGTGATTATGACAGACTGGAACTGAAACCAAACAAAAATGAATCCAGAACCAGAACTAAAACAGTAAACTCCAAACTAGCATTAGAACCAAAACTGTTCCAGTTTAGCAGCTCTGGGTAGATTATTGTTCAGTATTGTTATCGACATTGTATTGGTTATGATTATCTTTTGTCTTGTCATTTCGGTTCGCAAGGAACGTCTTCGCGAGCTAGTTACGAACACTTGGTAGAGAGCCATTAAATCAGTATTCCCTCTTGATTGATTTCAAGGGCAAATTTTCATTTGCTAAGCAAAGATTTTCTTCTTAAGCTTCTGCGTTACATAGTCTTCCCCACGGGATTACACCGACTTCAAAAACCAGAAACACGAAACTCGTTAGAATTACTTCCTCGCCACAGAAAATATATCAAAATGTTCCTATTAAGACGATGATTCGAGTTCAAGGTTCATTTGGAATAACCATAGATCAATTCACAGTCGTAAGAAAATTACCAACAACGTTTCAGCACTGAACCTGCTGATCACTACCGATCGAAATGTTACGGAATCACCACCATAGGGATTCGTCGAACAAGCGAAATCACCTGCTTTGTAACACGAGCTTTCATTTACAAATGTTCATTCTGTTCTCGCCATGTCGCATATTAGAATCGTTTAGGCACCAAGTTGCGCGAGATTTATTGACTGTCTGATAACAAGAATATAGGAAACCCAACGGTGAAGTTCGTGCTAAGTAAGGTCAATAAGTTTACCACTATACTACGTTATTTGAGTATACATGAAACCATCAAACAGCTTGATTTCGGAAGAAAAAAATGGTAACAGTAATAAAGACCAATATGTAGTACAGTGCTCGATAACCATGCAATGCGTACATCATTATTACCAATTGATAAGCCAACGAGGTGTTACACATATAATTTATATTTCCAGTTCAGTGATGGCATTATTTCACGATAAGGTAATTAGACTGCACCAGAAGAAAGGATACATATAACCAATAATGTTGGAATTCACGTATACACGTTAGATCTCCTATGCATATTTGAAAACCAAGGCTCGATGATCTTAGAAATTTCAACCGGCTAAAAGAGTTATTAAAATTTAAATTTCACAGTACGTCTGCGATAAAACGTTGGCTACATCTGTCACTTATTGTATTCGCGGCGCGTAAATTTAATACGGTTTTTCTGCCACATCTACCCAACACCGAGAGACGAAGATGGCGAAAAAAATACGCCACGGCAATTTCGTCGTCGTTTTTAATTAAACTGTTTTAAGCGTAAAGTTTCCAGTCGTCGAGGTCTTCAATCTGTAATTAATCCTCGAAACGTTAATTATTCAAGCATTCGTCTCTTTTAATTTCGACTCCCTTTCAACTTTAATTTCTGCTACGATTTAAAGTTTGTCTTCTCGCTCTTATTTTCATCTTTTTATATGACGGTCCCGCATAATGTTACTGGTGAGCCGACGCCGGCCACAGGTCTGGGCTTATGGAAAAGAAATATAGCTTCTGTAATAGAATAAAAAAAGCAAACTCGTTCTTCCAAATGCACCGAGCAGCGAATTCCTTTACAAATGAAATTCCATTAATCCAAAAGCCCCAGCATTCCATAGGCTGGCGCTGCTGATTCCTAGGTATGGCGTATGTAAATGCACGCAGCGTCCTCCGCGTTACCGCCCAGAAAAATCGTAGTACATGAAATCAAGATAACGTATAGGGTTGACTTAAATAGGATAATCGGTTACGCGAACCAGCTCGTAATTCGTATACGCTCCGACGTTCTCCGATAAACGTGATACTAATAGTTAATAATTCACCGGATTATAATTCGATCGGTAAATAAACAAGCTTAGAGTAGTCGCCGAACCTTAAAAGTTGTCTCCAAATATTCCTAGTTCGTAACTTAACGCCCAAATTGACATCTATTTTTGCTTCAGATTAAGTAATTAGCCATCTACCATCTACCACAATGTAACCGCTACATTTCCAACTCTAAACAACTTTTAAACAAACTTTTTATCTCGTTCGAAAATTTCGCAATTCTCACATTCGCTTTGGCGCGCATTTCCGCGATAAGACGCACCACTCTAAATTACCCTACGTCGAGCCAGTAATGATGGATTGCCTTTCTTATCTCGTCCAAAAGAAAATGACCAAAATAACATCTCCGATAATGACGCGAATTTGTAAACCGTTTCTCGGCGACTGAAAATGAAAGTATAAACGTTTTTTCAACCCTTTCCTCGTCGAGTCCGTCAAACGACGTGATTACGCGGATTCGCCGAAAAGATGCCGTTTAAAAAACAATTTGAAAATGTCATTTTTATAGCCGCTATTAGGCTTCCATCTTCGGACGCTTTTACAAGGGCAAGAGCTCAGATTGACAGCGAAACCGAGCGCAAAGAAACCAGTCAAAAAAGCCCCGATAAGAATGCCTTTGATGGAACGTTACATCAACCAAAACAGATATAACCGTCATTTAATGGCGGTTTTGCTTCGCATAATGTATGCAAAATAGAATGCAATCTTTTTCTTTCTTTCGCGATAAATCAGGTAAACTAGGTTCGCGAAATATAACCAATGGCGTTTTTTTCCATCGCCCGAGGAAATGCAGGAAAACGTCTGATAAATTCTACAATATATGTTATACCCTAACCATTTCAGCCAATTCGCTAAAACACATTTTCCCAGCCTTAATGCCACCTTTGATAGTATGCAGGCACGCTGATGGATTGTAGTCAATTTTTTGTCGCAGTTTCTCAATTTTCCTCCCACTCTTATGTCTTTTTATTTCAGACGAACGAATAAAGTGCTCTTCGTATGAAGTTTTTTTTCCTGTCGCGTCTCTTCCTTCGGGGTGTTTTTTGAATCTACATATAGGTTCTGTGATGCGAATAGATGTACAAGCGAGAAGATATAGGCGCGCTGATTGAGTTAAATTCAACGTGAACAAGGCCGAATACCGCGCCCTTCATTAATTTTTCTTCGCAACGTATTCGTTTTCTGATTGATTTTTTTGCGATGTCATTTCACATACGCTTCCATGTAAAACCATTATGATGAGATGGCATTCAGTTAATTGCAAATAAACGGGATAAAACTTAAATTAAAAACTGCGACTACATGGTGTAATTTAGAATGATACTCGAGTATATTTTTATTTTAATAATATGCGAAAACGTACCTATAGCTTCTATAAATTACAGTATTTAATTTTTTCTGATTTCTATTCATCAGAATTTGTAAAGCTTCTTATTTTTCCCTTTATTTAGTTTATTTCATTCTTAGTATTATTTTTACATTCAACTGTTATCTCTAGAAATTCCATTCAGCGTGTGTCTAGTTTGCGGAAGCCATTTCCAGAGGGGCCCTCTTGAGGAGATACCTTAGGGCGTAGAGGTGTAGCCATCGTGTAGCGTATACTTAGGGAGGGAGATACTTGCCATTAGACCTCCTATAGTCGTATAGCAAAGTTGATTGACCTATAACAAGTTAAACCATTCCGGCTATAGCCACCAAGAAATTTTAATAAATTTCTATTGGTTCTCCCAGCCACAAGAGTCTGAGAACAACACCCAATGAAAATAAGAAATATTTCGTTCTGAATGACGTCAATATGAGCAGTTGAATGTACACGTGGACTTATCATTTTCGGGGCGTAAGAAAAGAGATCGAAATTTTATCAACACTCATCAGGACTAATGCCTTGTTGGCTGTTGACACTATCAACTCACAGTTGCTCATATTGACGTCATCAGTAAACAATGCACTTGAAAAAAAATAAAGTTGAAATTTTTCACGCGATCTCAAATGGTGTAACCTGTTATCCGTCAATCAACTTTGGTCGTATAGTATGTTCAAGCTTTGAGTATTAATATAGTAATATGGAGAGATGAAAGTGTAGTTCCATGGGGGTTTTGATAGATAGCGCTGCACCAATTATGAATTGTGCACTTGTTGTGCACTTGGTTTGCACTTGTACAGTGCAATGAATTATTCTTCCCATTGCAAAAACACACATTTATTTTCCCGCGTAATACTAGTGAAATTTTCTGAAATTTTTTAAAATGTTACCAAGGAAACATAGATGTGTGCTCTGTAAAAGCAAGAATAATAATCTTCATAGGTAACGTAATATGCTCATTTTATAGTTAGGTGAAATGCGACATTCTTAATAATATCTTGTTTCAGTTTTCGGACTAAGGATGGAAGATATTCACTATAGAGATAAGATTTGTGATCTGCATTTCACACCAAATCAATACATAAGTAGAGCTTCCAAACGCTTGAAAGAGGGTGCCTCGCCATCGTTATTTTCGTATGTTTATTTCCTTAATAATTATATTATGTACCTTATAGAAACAATTATTTTATAATAATACCTCATAAATTACGTAGATCTTCAGCGTTGGAATCTGAAGTCAACAATGAAGGCATACTTATGAAGACGCGTCCACGTAGATGTGTACTGTGTAGAATTATATATAGTTACCACTACTATAACGTACTTTATTGTACCGCTTACTGTAATTTTACCAGGTGGATTTAGTAAAGAAATATAAAAGATAATCGGCTCTTCGCTTACGTCTCGTGGATTGACGCCGAACGGGTCAAAATCGCCACGCACGAATTTTTTTCTTCTTCAGAAATCTGTGCCCCCCTTCATGCATGAGATAATGGAAAAGATGATACCTGATTTCAAAGATATTCAATTTTCAATTGTTCGATTTGAATAAAATAATAATAAATAACTCCAAATTTCGTTAAAAATTAAAAATTTCTCAGTAAAATCGTCGAATATTTCCAATTTTCCATTCGTTACTATAATCAGCAGCTTATTACTTATCAGCTACGCAATGAAAGTGCACAATAAGTGTACAATTCCCATCTGATATAGCGCCCTTTATCAGGTCCCTTGATGCGTAATGGTAAGAGTATGGCTTTTATCTCTCCATATTACTATATTAATCACGGACGTTAACTATAATATCTGGATATTTGGCTGATCGCAAAACGTTGAGGTGGTGGTGGCTTATAATTTTGAATTTTAATACTGTTTAAAGCAACGTTGCGGTGGGCGTGGCTTATATTTCTATTTCAGAACCGTTTTATTTACACGCAGCCAAATATCCAGGTATTATAGTTAACGTCCGTGATATTAATACTCAAAGTGTTCAAGTCGAGAATTTCAGAAAAAAAAAACATTTTTCAAAAATTCAGCCAACAATATCTCTTTAACCAAACAATTCGGAAAGTAAAGTAGGAATAGTGCCACATACAAACAGTTTTTGTTGATTCTTATAGGATATTATTCCAATCATTCTAATGCGACTTGTCATATTGATAGGTAAAAGAGATACTGATGGCTGAATTTCTATAAAATCGCACAATGAACATACTGAGTATTATATAAGAATGTGCTTTTCGCTCTTATGCTAGGAGCTGGGACTAGGAGTCGATTCCGGAGTCGTTAGTACAAAATCAACTTCAGAGTCCAAGTCAAATTTCAGTAGTAATTATAGAATCAAGACGAAGTTGTAGTTATACTTTCAGATTGACTCCAGAGTCAGATAAGAGTTGGAGTTTGAGCCCTCGTTTTTTGTTTCTTGGTTTTATTACTCGAACACAGCACAAATATGAATGCCTTGATGTGGATTAGTCAAAAAACAAAACTGATACATTTTCATATTCAAGTTTGTAACTCTACAGTCAAAGCGATAAAAAAGTTTAGACACTAGAATTAGGTAGAAGTAGGAGTCAAATTTCCAAATATTAGAAGAAACTCTGAAGTCGGAGTCAGATTTCTAGCTAATCATGGGTTCGTGTATTTTTCTTTAATTACTTGAACATAACATCAATAGTAATGCCTAAACTTCGATTCAAGACCAAAGTTGAGACTAAGGACTTAGTTACATTAGCTTCAAATTCTGAGTCAAAATGACTCCAAAATACTCCGACTCAAATTCTGACTTTGAAGTCCACATAAAGTCTTGTTAACAAAGTCAACTTATCAGATTTGTTCTGATGTCAAAGTGGAGTCTGAGTCTGATTTGAAGAAATGTTTCGAAATCAAATTCTAGAATAAACTCCAGAGTTAATGGAGTTTATTCTAAAATTTTGAAATTTCGTAAATAACCAGCGCTAGTGTACATTATAGCGTGAGCGACGTGGAGATACTAATCAGCGAATTTAGCTTTCATTCTATGCTCACGTGTCGAATATTTCTCACATATTTATAAAAATTACTTATCATTTTGGCGATAATTTTATCGTTATTTTGATTATTTTGTTGCTTGACACACCATGTTTTTTTTTATTCTGGCATAAAAATGTGTATTTCAATCTTATTTAGTTGTGATATAATTTAGAAATTAATACTTCATTTTCTCACAAGTCTGTATTTTCATATACATTGCTGACAAATTTCGTTCAGGGTTGAGTTACACGAAACTTTCCGCGAAAACATCGTCAACGTATTTTATAAGTATGTAGAAATCTAGTTGATAGAAAGCCTATAAGTAAGTGGATAGGCATAAGTGTATCATCACGTTATCTGTTCAAGATAAGCAATTCCACGTTTTACAAAAATTAAACCTATGTAAGTTGTTTGAATTTTTTTATGCGAGAAGTGTCAATTAGTGAGTCACTTCTTCGATGACTTTTTCTGTTTCAAATTAAGATTACTTACTGTTGTTTTTTTGTTCAAGGTTTATATTCAGAATATAATAATTTTTTTAATAAAATTTTGAAATTAAATATCTCAGAAATTTTGAACACCGTGGGTATCTAAGTAGCCAAAATAATCGAGTTAAGGCTTATTTATAATATGCATTTGCAAATTATATTTAAATAATTGTTTTAACGAAATTATAAATTTAATATTAGAATCTCTTAATGCATATGATTAAATATTAACAGTAACTTATAATAATACATTCATAATTCACAAATTCATCACCATGAAAATGTAATGTCTCGTAATTTTCGTCGCATATGCCCCAGGCTGCCGAGCGACAAAAAATGAAGTTATTTAAAAAATTCTAATTTTTATAATTTTTAATATGAATTTCGATTTTACTGAATTAAATAGTAGAAACCAACAATGTAATGTGAAAAGGGAGAGAAATGTGCTGGGCATGCACTCCTAAAATCAAGAAAAGAGAGGTAGTGACTAATATTTTTCAGGAATGTGTTCAACTGCGCATGACTGCATGTTTCAGGGTGCCAAAAAGATGAGAGACTAGGTAGCCTGATCATGAATAAATTGATAAAATTGAGATTTGGTGCCAAATCTCTGCAAGTGAAGCTCGTGTAGATAAAAGAAGTGAATCGATAATTTGAAATTTGAAATAATTTAATGAGTAAATCGTACAAGTTGTATTGAAATCTTGTTAATAACCAGCACCAGTGTACATTATAGCGTGGGCGATGCGGAGATAACTAATAAGCGAATTTAACTTTTATTCTGTACGCATGCGCCAAATACTTCCCATAAATTTATCTAAAATTACTTATCATTTCGAATGTTTTGCTTATTGTGACTCTCCATATTTTTTTATCCTAGCATATAAACGAGTATTTTATTCTTATTTCGCAGTGATACAATTTAGAAATTAATACTTCATTTTCTCACGTGTTGGTATTCTCATAAACACAAATTGCTGCCAAATTTCGTTCAAGGTTGAGTTAAACGAAACTGTACGTGAAAACATCGTCAACGGATTTTATAAGTATGTAGAAACCTACTAGATAGAAATCCTATAAAGTAGTTAACCGGCATAAGTGCATCATTTCATTATCTCTTCAAGATAAGCAACACCACGTTTTACAAAAATTAAACCTATGTAAGTTGTTTGAATTTTTTTATGCAAGAAGTGTCAATTAGTGAGTCACTTTTTCGATGAGCTTTATAATTCAAATTGAGATTACTTACTGTTGTTTTTTTTGTTTAAGGTTTATATTCAGAATATGATAATTTTGAATTATAATAAAATAAATTCTTAAGATTATAGTTAAATTTAAATTTGAATTCAAATATCCCAGAAATTTTGAAAAACACCGCGAGAATTTTGAAATAGCCAAAATAATCGGAATACAATAATTTTTATTCAAAAATTATTCCAGGTAAGGTTTATTTATAGCACGCATTTGTAAATCATATTTAAATCATATTTAAATAATCATTATAACGAAATCACAAGTTCATAATCAGAACTATGGAATGATGCAAATGATTGTATATTGATAATAAATTGTAATAAAACGATTCCTAATTCTTTATAATTTTCAATATGAATTGCAATTTTGCTGAGTTGAATAGTAGAAACCAACAATGTAACGAGAAAGGAGATAGAAGTGTTCTGGGCATGTAATCCTAAAATTAATGGTCTATTTTAATACACGATTGCGTACAGATGTGCCTGCCTAATGAACATTTTTGTACAACTTTGATTCTCATTTTCCATAATCAATTATTAGTCGAGAAAAACGCGAAAAAATTGGCTTTTAAGGAGGCCATATTTCATAACTCATAACTTTTTTATAAATTAGAATTAGAATTTTTCGTTCTAAACAAGTTGAAGAGAAGTGTCTTACCTTTATTTTCAAATTTCAGAAGGAATTTTTGTTTTAAAAATGTCGCATTTGTAGAGTCATCAATTTTGGTTCCTATATAGATAACACAGAGCGCCTACGAATTTTAGTTATACTAAGAAAACCAACCGTGTATGTGAAATAAACCCTTAAGAAAAGAAAAGTAGCAACTAACATTTTTCAGGAATATGTGCAACTGCGCATGACTGCATGTTTCAGGGAGCCAAAAGGAGAGAGTGAGTAATTCTAAGAAAATGTTTTTCTAAAAATGATGCATAATTACATACAAATTTCTCATTTCCATACTCCTATTTGATAATACCAAAATTGAGAAGTGCTCGAGAACCTCAAATAAATAGTACCTAAAAACAATTCAAAGAATGAGAAATTATTTGCACTTTTCATATTTTTTTCAGATGTCGTATCCTGAATTAAATCAATCAGAAAAACCACTTCAACCAATGGGTATGTATTTTCAGAATTCATCTCACTACAATAAAATATTTACTTTATTCTTATAATTTTTACATAATTGAATTTCATTTAAGGTCAACATTTACCTGCAACACCTGGGTATACTCTCGAAGCACCGACAACTATTCCACTGATAACACAACAACCTGTCGCTAAATCTATATCTGACCAATTTAGCACTAACGGTAAGAACGACTTCCACACAATTAGAACATTTTCAAACTTAACTATGTTCAAATGGTTAATTGTAAAAAATAATCTTATAGTTGGATTGATGGCTCTGGATCAAACACAGATGAATGTCCCTACTGGTCTACAACATTTGGCGGCTACTGATACATTGTTAATTAAACAAAAAGTAGAACGTTTAGAATGTAATTTTGAACATATTTGCATACGCAATGAATTTACTCTTTGTCATAAAGAAAATTAGTATCTTATGAGAAACTTTTATTCGTAGTATTTATTGGATTCGAAACCAATAATAAATACACCATAAAAAATGGCAGAGGAGATGTAATATATTACGCAATAGAAGAAACCGATTTGGCCGATAGAATGTGTTTTGGTTCTGAGCGACCATTCTCTATAAATATCGTAGATGCTCAGAAAAACAAAGTACTCAGTTTTACCCGTGAGATGGGATGTGATTCGTGTTTATTCGATTGCTGCCTTCACGTGAGGAATGTAAATTTATGATTAAGTAACAGGGTAACAGAAATGACATACAATTTTTTATATATGTTACAGCAACTGATGGTATATTCTACATCAGGTAATTTGATGGGAACAGTTGTACAAACTGGTAGTTTCATTCCAGAATTCGACATAAAAGACAAATATGGTAAAACTGTTCT